>JAPKLY010000037.1:1608696-1684302 GCA_026898435.1 Prunella vulgaris
TCGCCTGGCCCAAGGATGGCAAGGCAACAAGCCCACGTGGCCACACCCAACTTGCTCGCCACCTTGCTTTCCTGGCCCAAGGATGGCAAGACAACAAGCCCACGTGGCCACACCCAAGTTGATAGCTAGCTTGCTCGCCTGGCTCAATGATGGCGAGGCAACAAGCCTTTGTATCCAAGCCTAAGCTGCTCGCTGAGATGCTCGCCAGCTTGCTCGCCAAGCTCGGAGGTGGCGAGGCACCAAGCCATGATACCAGGCCTAAGGTGCTCTCCTCATTGCTCGCCATGCTGCTCGCCGGCCTGCTCGCCCTTCTCCCCAAGAATAAAGACACAGACAAGTCCAAGAACCTATAGGGCGTGAGAGGTCGTTTAGGTTAGGGTTAATGGGGCAAGTAGATAAGGTGGTGACAAGTGGAGGACACTTGTCACCATTAGAGGCCACATGGCCTAAAAACGTGCCACCTCACCCTACCAAGGGTATAAATACTTGTAATAGCTTCATTTGTAAAGGATCTGAATTTCCAAATACAAGAAACACATATTATTTCTAGAATCCATAAGATAACATCCCAATTATCATCTTTTAATTATTGTTTGAGTAATTTCCTTAGACCAATTAGCCACATAATAATACAATTAGTAAAATTGCTCAACAGACATATTTATTGGACATCATGTGGGTTTTTGGCATATTTAAACAAAAATACACCACGATTGCCATTAGTATGGTCTTAAGAAAGATACCATCAATGAAACTTTTAATTTAATTAAATTATAACAACTGTAACATTGAAAATATATGTACATATTTATAGATTTTAAACAATTGATACCAGACAATGGACATAACAGTACAGTGGGACAATATGTGGGTTTTTTTTCATTCAAACATTATATCTTCTTCACTGCAGTTGATAACCACCAGATATAACAACACCGTCACAACCAATTTTCCTACTAAACAAAATACATAGACAACAAACCAAGTTTCCTAAATAATCAAAATACATAGACATCAAACCATTTTTCATGCATATATCATGAACATCACAAAAGGGTCAGTATCAATGATTTCAGGTCTTCATAAATCAATACTCATAATGTTTCTGGTGCAAAAGCTCTGTGCAATAGACCTTCTGATATAAATCACTGTTGCCGGGGTTGATCTCCTGTATCGGTTTCCCGAACACAAGACATTCCATCATTTTCATGCATAGTATCCCGCAGTCGCTGCCATTGTTTTGTATTGGTACACCTGATGACCATTGCACCTTCCACTGCGTTGCTTTCCTTATGACAATTGAAGTGGAAAAAGCTTCGATGCACATACTTCTCAACACCCAACCAAAGCGACAAAAATGAGATGCATGTAGAGCATTTGGGCGACTGCCCTCCATAAGTGAATCGTAGACAACAATCTTCTCATCTTCGATGCATATATCATAAAGAACCCAGTGGTTTCCCCCAACAATTGCTACTCCATACACATGGTCTACCTCATTCCATGGCTTTCAAAAACCATCTTTAGGGAGTTCACCATTCAAATACTTCATTGCAATAGAATCAGTTTCTGCCCAGTTAAATGACCCTCTAACTTTTTTAGTTTTTTCCTAGTGGGCATAACATCGGTTTGTCGTGATGTCCTACACAATTAAAATTTATCATAAAAAAAAACAGTGCATCAACATATTACAAGCTCATGCTATCAATATTTTAGTGTTCACTTCACAATAAACTTACCCAAAATATTGTCTCTACACTTGTCCAATTTTGCAGGAAGCTGTTTGGCCATAACTTCACCTTCGCTATCAGTAAATGCAACAGTGCATCAATATTCTGTAAACAAAAATACATAAAAATTTGCTATCAAACCATGGAATGATGAAATAATCAATTGACAAATGTGAGAAGACAAGTACCAACCTCGTTCGAGAGCCAACCATCCGAATTCCACGTGGGTTCAAGAAAGTCCTTACACACATGTGGGAATGCATCTATGGAAGTTTCCACAATTGGATTGTCTATGTCCGAGCCCCATATGGGTTCATACATATTAATTTAGAAAATAATGAATATATTAACTTAGAAAATAATGAATATATTAATTTAGAAAATAATTGTTAGGATATTCTTATTAGATGTTTTGATGATATAATAAACCAATCAGCTTGTAATAGGACCAGCTGAACCTGTTAGTCAGCTGATGAGTAGTTAGGATTAGATAGGTTTGAGTAAGGGGGAATCAACCATGCTGCCTAGAAGATCCGAAGCTATAATGGAAAAGAAGGCTTAGCCGACTCTAGAAGATAGAAAATTTGAGCAGCTGACACTGGAGTATTAAGAGGAGTATATCAGAAGAGACAGATCAGCTTATATCAGAAGATCAGCTGATCAGTTGAGCAAGTCGCAGACAAGACAAGGACCAAGGATCAAGAGTTTCCAGACGAGGTCCAGAAGATCAGCTGAGGTCCACACCAGCAGACCTGCACATCAGCTGAGGTCCAAGTGTCAGCAGACCATACACCAGCTGAGGAGACAGATCAGCTGATGTCTTGTGCTCCGCCCAGATTCTTCGGAATCACTCTGAGGGTTGACTTGCGACAAAAGGAAGGGATTCCCAGAATAGAAGATCAATCAATCAAGGGGATAAACTTGATTGATTGTAGATCGCGAATATTGACGGGAATCAAGAAGGAGATTCAATCAATCTCAATGATTGATTGAATACGAGATTATAGGATCTCAGATTTCTATTCCATCCCAACGGCTAGTTATTTGACCCTATAAATTAGAGTAACAGTGATGATTTCAGTATCGGATTTACACGCACTTCAACCTTGCCGAAACTCTGTCAAAATTATTACTCGCACTCAACACCCTACTTTCATACTTATCTTTTGTAAAGCTTTGTAGAAGCTGTTAGAAGTCGATCACTATTTAAGCATTGACTGTTTGTAAGAGAGTAGTACTCTCTATATTTGTGAGTGAGTGAGTGAGTAAAGTTAGTGGAGAGCCCCACAATTCTAGTTGGATTGTGGAGAGTGGAGTAGGACCTTACGTCCGAACCACTATAAATCCCTTGTGTCTTGCATTCTTATTTTCAGTTCTTTATTTGTGCACATCACCTAAAACCGATTTTCACTAAAATGCTTCCGCACAAAATTTCACAGCTCACAATTTTCAAATTAAGACTATCTCAAGTAGTGTGCTGTTTTGAAATAAGCAAAAAATTGGATAAAGGTTTTGAATCCCTACAAGTCTATTCAACCCCCCCTTCTAGACTTGTTTCAGGGTATTCTTTCTCTAAAATCTGCCTTTGGGACCAACAAGTGGTATCAAATGCTTTAATCATTGCCTTTTTTACCAAAAGGCGGACTTTTTTGGCGGCCAACTCTTTTCGAAACCTGACACCTACGCATCACCTCTAAATTATTTCAAAGGTCCCGAAATCTGGATCATTGAACTATGTGATGCAATATTCCCATCCACGATTCACCCATGATCGTGTGGTCGGTTTTTGATTTTGAAAAACTGCTCATCTCCCTCGATTCGTATAAATACCCTTTAAACCCCTCTTGAAAAACCTTTCCTCTCCAAATTTTCTATCTCTCTATATTTTCTACAAAATTGCTTTGTGCTTCTAATATCTTTTACTAGATAACTATGGATTCTAAGTCTTTGAAGAAGATGCTCAAGAAGAAGATGTATGCCGAGATGTGTGTTGATTACGACACAACAAGGGTTCCAGAGATTCGAGAGATACTAAACCTCTTTTAACACCATAATCTCCGAACCTTCATATCCATGACGCCGCCTGATCACAAGACCTTGAACTTCTATGCTTTTCAGTTTCTACTCAAAGCCCAGTTTAGCCCTAACACCATTGGTTCTTTGGTTGATGGAAAAATAGTCGTCTTATCCAAGGATGTTGCTGCTCAGATTTTTGGTTTATCAACCTCTGGTGTCCAACCCCACACATATAAAGAAGCTGATTATCTGACTACCTTCCAAATTATGGCAAGAAAGAGTCATATGAACACCACCACAAATCTGAAGAAGCATATGCTGAGGAGGAGGTTTAGGTTTCTGATGGATATCGTGACCAAAGTTATTTTGGCAGAACAGGGAAGTTTGGATGCTGTGACCAAACTTCGCCTAAGCGTGGCTCGCACGATACTGGATGGAGTTCAAGCAGACTGGGTGAGTCTGTTGTGGTTTCGCTTGGAGCAAGAGTCTAAGTGATGTGCTGTTGACATTGTGAATGGTCAGCAGATTTACAGGCTGACATCCAAATGTTCTATGGCCACCAAGATTTCTATAATATTGAATCACCTGTTGCCAGAACATGAGTGGGATGAAGAATGGGTTGTTGAGTACAACCATACCAAATTCCTTAGGGGAAGTAATTTGGATGTAATAGGGTCAGCTGGTTCAGATTCAGCAGCTGATCCAGCAGCTGTTGCCCCTGGTCCTTCTGCTGGTCCTGGTAGGAAGCAGATGAGGAAGGCTTCAAAGCCTGCTGGAGGGAGTAAGAAGAAGAAGTCCAAGAGGGATAATACTCCAGTTCAAAGGAAACTTTCCTTTGACTCAGATGATGAAGATGACAAAGCTCCTTTGAGCAGCCTGAAGAAGAAGTCTTCAGCCGAAAAGGCTACAGTGTTGGTTGATGAGCCCTCTGATGCAGAAGAAGAACAAGCAGAGGATGAATCAGCTGAGGAAACTGGTTCAGAGGAGAAATCTGATTCTAGGTCTGATGGAGGAGAAGAGGAGTCAGATAAGGAGGAATCAGCAGAGCCATCGTTTGCCGAGACAGAGGTTGTTCATTCCTCTGAAGAGGTACCATCAGAAGACACACCTATAGCTGCATCACCTATCAGGTCAGCCCAGCCTACTCCCTTATCTGATCCCCCACGAACATACTCAAATTCCCCTTCACACCATGAATCCCCAAAATCCCAAACCTCTACACATTCCACACCCCCAGCTGACTCCTCACCATCACAATTCCCAGCTGGCAATGAACCAGAGGAGATAGCTGCCTCTGGTGAGCCTTCAGCTGTTCCCCAACCTTCTCACCCTGAACCCATTAATCTAGAAACCCCCAACTCCCCACCGAAATGGCCCAACAAGCTCATTTATCTCACCTTCGTTGAAAAGGGCCTCTTGAACTAGGGATGATCATTAATGCCCTAGCCCACATCACCCTATACATCCCAGAGCTAAACTCTTTCCCAGGCTACCATGACCTATTAGCCGATGGCCTTGCTTGGGCTCAGGTGAGAGAGGGCCCCGTGACTTTCTTCTTGGAACTGGTGAAGGAAATGGATTCTGATGGATGCCCTAGAGGTTAAGGCACCATCCCAGCTGACTACTCCTGAAGGTCTTCAGAAGGTAGCTCGTGCTTTGCTACTCAAGGATGGGGTTGCGCTGGATTGCCCAAAAACAACGATGTCAGAATTTATTCCTCCAGCAGCAAACTACGAGATCAACCCAGCTGATCAGGTGACTCCTGATATTCTTAACAAATTAAAGGATTATTTTGATGATCATATTAGGGAGGTCAAAACCACTCTGCTGGCTGGCAAGTCTGCTGCCCCCTCGCTGATTGAACAGCATGTCCACCAAGTGTTGCTGGACCAACGGAACAAGCTGCGAGATGCTCTTGAGGACAGCTTGTATGTCACTAGGAAGGAGCTTTTTCACACTCGCCAAAGGTTCAAAGATACTGCCAAGGCATTCCTTGATGATGCTTCTACCTCTCTCTCTGCTGAATCTGAAAGGTTAAGGCCGATGACTGAGAATCTAGAAAGACAAGTTGCTGAGTGCAAAAATGGTCAGGAGGACCTTCAAGCTGTTGTTGATAAGCTTCCCACCTCCCTTCCCTCTTCGTCTGCTATTGATTATATCAAAAAGCGGGAAGAGAAGAACTCAGCTGATATCGCTGCTCTGCAAGCTGAGACTGCTTCTTTGAAAGCTGAAATGGAATCTCTGAAGGCTTTGTTGTTGGACAACAATGGAGTGTTGTCAGCTAGGATCCAAAATGTTGAAGAGTATGTTAATACTCCAAGTATAGCACAACAGAAGGCTCAGGAGATCAGAGACAAGAGGATGGCTGAGGCTTTGCAGAGACAAGAGGTGGTAGCTGAGGAAAGAAAGAAGAAGAAGCGTGTCATGAACGCTGAGATAGATGAGAAGCTAGCCAAAGAACTGCAACTAGCTGAGAAGGAGACTCCAGAAGAGAGGAACAAGAGGCATGAGAGGGAAATGAATGATGAGCTGGAGAGACGCTATCAGAGGAAACTGAAGAAACAAGGGAAGATGGTTTCTCAGGGTAGTAGATCAAAGGCTGGAAAGTACGTTCGTAACCCTAATGAACCTTTGGTTGATGGACCAATTGACTGGTTTGGCAATCAACTGCCAGCAGAGCTTGTGGATCTCTGGAAGACGATAAAAGCAAGGCTCATGATTCATTTCTATGTTCTCAGAGAAGAAGACACCAGAGGAGAAAGGGAGAAGAACGTTGAATTCAGAGATTCAGCCAAAGTTACCTGAGATAGGGTATTTTCCCACTCCAACTGATGATAGTGGGAAAATAGACTGGACAGAGATCAGGAAGATATGGTTGCAGATGGTAACTCTGTTCTTTCCAACCCTTTCAGACAACTCTCTGGTAGATCTGAAGGAGATAGAGAAGAGGTTCCTCGACTGGATGCAAGTGCCTTTTGACAGCAGAAAATCACTTGTGTAATAGTCCAGCTGAGTCAGCTGTGGGTAGGTCTCTATTCTGATTTGTAACTCCTGATTTTGCTTAATGAAGTTTTACTATTCCAGACAACTTCTTGTTGTCAGTTGCATTTATTATTCTGTCTAAGGGATCTTATATAAAGATCTTCTTTTCTGTCCTATTGATCTTGATTTTAATATGCTTATCTGTTGAGATCAGCTGAGTTGGTTTTGATATCATCAAAAAGGGGGAATTTGTTAGGATATTCTTGTTAGATGTTTTGATGATATAATAAACCAATCAGCTTGTAATAGGACCAGCTGAACCTGTTAGTCAATTGATGAGTAGTTAGGATTAGATATGTTCTAGTAAGGGGGAGTCAACCTTGCTGCCTAGAAGATCCAAAGCTATCATGGAAAAGAAGGCTTAGCCGATTCTAGAAGACAGAAGATTTGAGCAGCTGACACTGGAGTATTAAGAGGAGTATATCAGAAGAGACAGATCAACTTATATCAGAAGATCAGCTGATCAGTTGAGCAAGTCGCAGACAAGACAAGGACCAAGGATCAAGAGTGAGTGAGTGAGTAAAGTTAGTGGATAGCCCCACAATTCCAGTTGGATTGTGGAGAGTGGAGTAGGACCTTTCGTCCGAACCACTATAAATCCCTTGTGTCTTGCATTCTTATTTTCTGTTCTTTATTTGTGCACATCACTTAAAACCGATTTTCACTAAAACGCTTCCGCACAAAATTTCACAGCGCACAATTTTCAAATTAAGACTATCTCAAGTAGTCTGCTGTTTTTGAAATAAGCGAAAAATTGCATAAAGGTTTTGAATCCCTACAAGTCTATTTAACCCCCCTCCCCCCCCTTCTGGACTTGTTTCAGGGTATTCTTTCTCTAAAACCTGCCTTTGGGACCAACAGTAATTTACCCATTAAAAAAATGAATAATTTCATATATTAATTTAGAAAATAATGAATAATTTCAATAAACTTAGAAAAAAATGAAAATATTAATTTAGAAAATAATTCACCTATTAAAAAAATTAATAATTTTATATATTAATTTAGTAAATAATTCACCTATATTTATTTTAAAGTAAATATTAAGTAATTATCATCATATATATAACTACTGATAAAAAAAATCTTTAACTGAAAGATAACATCCAAAAGCGGACATCACATATCAACACATGTGAATTCACCTATTTACATTTTTAACTACATTGGAAAGACGTGTCTCAAAAGTTGGGATTGACATACCCTAGAAGAATCTTGCCATATTTGATTGACAATACAAGACCTTCATCATCATATATACTGTTGGTCCCAAAGGCAAGTTTTGGAATAGGAAGACCCTAAGTCAAGTCTAGAAGGGGGGGTTGAATAGACTTGAGGGTTTTCAAAACCTTTTTCAAATTTTGGCTAATTTTAAAAACAGCAGACAACTTAGAGATCGTCTGGTTTTGAAAATTGTGCGCTGTGTATTTTGAGTGCGGAAACGTTTTTGTTGAAAACCTGATTTAGAGAAAGATGCACTAATAAGAGCAGAAAACAAATAACATGAGACACAAGAACTTATAGTGGTTCGGACGAATGTCCTACTCCACTCTCCATAATCCAACTGGAATTGTGGGGCTCTCCACTAGCTTTACTCACTCACTCACTCACAAACTTCGATAGTACAACTCTCCTACAAAGTTTACAAAAGATAAGTATGAATATAGGGTGTTGAGTGCGAGTAATGATTTTGACAGAGTTTCGGCAAGCTTAAACGCGTGTAGATCGATACTGAAATCATTACTGTCACTCTTATTTATAGGTTCAAATCAACTAGCCGTTGGGGTTGACTAGAGATCTGAGATCCTATAATCTTGGAATCAATCAATCAAAAGAATTGATTGAATCTCCTTCCTGATTCCTGGAAGTCTTCGCAATCTTCAATCAATCAAGTTTGTCCCCTTAATTGATTGATCTTCTTTTCTGGGAATCCCTTCTATGTCGCAAGTCAACCCTTGATGTGATTCCGAAGAATCTGGGCGAAACCCAAGACTTCAGCTGTTCTGTCTCCTCAGCTGGTGTATCAGTCTGCTGATACTTGGACTTCAGCTGGTGTGCACCTCAGCTGATCTTCTGGACTTTGTCTGGAGACCTCGATCCTTGGTCCTTGTCTTATCTGCGACGTGCTCAGCTGATCTTCTGATATCAGCTGATCTTCAGATATCAGCAGATCTTCAGACATCAGCTGATCTGACTCTTCTAATCTTCTGCTTCAGATAATCCAATGTCAGCTACTCAAATCTTTTGTCTTCTAGAATCGGCTAAGTCCTCAAGGCCTCAGCTGGTCTTCTTCTTTATGAAAGCTTCGGATCTTCTAGGCAGCAAGGTTGATTCCCCCTTACTAAAAACCTATCTAATCCTAACTAATCATCAGCTGACTAACAGGTTCAGCTGGTCCTATTACAAGCTGATTGGTTTATCATATCATCAAAACATCTAACAGGAATATCCTAACAAATTCCCCCTTTTTGATGATATCAAAACCAACTCAGCTGATCTCAAAGAATAATCATATTTAATCAAGATCAAATAGAACAAAGAAGAAGATATTTAGATAAGATCCTTTAGACAGAAAAATAAAAGCAACTGACAACAAGAAGTTGTCTGGAAAAAGTAAGAACTTCATTAATAACCAGAAGAATTACAGGATAAACAGAGACCTACCCACAGCTGACTCAGCTGGTCTATTACACCAATGTCTTTCTGCTGTTGATAGGAACTTGCATCCAATCCAAGAACCTCTTCTCAATTGCTTTCAAGGCAGGCACTGAAATATTCGGAAGAGTTGAGAGGAAGCGAGTCACCATGTCCATCCAGATCCTTCGAACTTCTCCCCAGTTGAGATTTCCACTGTCATCAGTAGGAGTTGGGAAGAGTTCAAGCTCGGGAAGTTCGGGCTGGGCACTGAGCTTGGCCATGACTTCAGTGATGAACTTGAAGAAAAGTGGGTAGTTCTCTTTCATCCAATCTCTGAATTCTCTATTTCTCTCCTCAGCCGATCTTGTATCTTCTCCTCTGAGCACATAGAACTGAATGAAGGCTCTGGCCTTGATGGTCCTCCAGAGTGAGACCATGGCTGGAGTCGTGTCTGGAGTGAAGATCTCAATAGACCCATCTATCAGAGGTTCTTCTTCTGATCCAGAAACAAACTTGCCTTTTAGTCTGCTCTGGGAAACTGTTTTTACCTCTTTCTTCATCCTTCTCTGATACCGTCTCTCCAGTTGATCATTCATCTCTCTCTCCTGCCTCTTGCTTCTCACCTCTGGAGTCTCTTTCTCTGCCATCTGTAGTTCTCTGGCAAGCTTTTCATCAAGCTCAGCATGCATAATACGTTTCTGCTTCTCTCTTTCTTCAGCAACCACTTTTTTTCTCTGCAAAGCTTCAGCCATCCTCTGATCTCTCATTTCTTGAGTTCACTGTTGTGCCACTTTCTGATTCTCAACGTAATCTTCAACGTTTTGAATCCTGGCAGATAAAACTCCATTGTTGTCCAACAGCAGATCCTTCAGAGAGGCCATCTCAGCCTTTAAAACAGCAGTCTCAGCTTGCAAAGCTGCAATATCAGCTGAGTTCTTCTCTTCCCCCTTGTTGATATCATCAAAAGCAGATGAAGAGGGAAGTGAAGTGGGAAGCATATCCACAGTAGCTTTCAGATCTGCTTGACCATCCTTGCATTCAACCACTTCTCTCTCCAGATTGAAAGTGAGCAGCCTGATCTTCTCGGATTCAGCAGAGAATGAGGCATTTGCATCATCAATGAATGCCTTGGCTGTTTGCTCTATCTTCTTCCGAGAGAAGAAGAGCTCCTTCTGGGTAACATACAATCCATCTTCAAGAGCATCCCTGAGTTTGTTCCTGTGGTCCAGCAGAACTCGGTGGACATGCTGCTCGAAGAGAGATGGAGCAGCAGACTTGGCCACTAGCGGAGTGGCCTTGACCTCCCTGATATGATCATCAAAATATTCTTTTATTGAATGCAAAATATCATGGGTTACCTGGTCAACATGAGAGATGGAGAAGTCCTCTGCTGGAGGGATGAACTCATAAGCCACCGTTTCTGGGCAATCTAGGGCTACCCCATCCTTGAGTAGTAGAGCTCGAGCCACTTTACGAAGTCCCTCTAGAGAGGTCAGTTGGGATGGTGTCTTAACCTCTAAAGCATCCATCAGAATCTCTTCCCATTCAGTGAAGGCAGCTTCACCCATCTCCTTCACTAGTTCCAGGAAGAAGGTAACTGGACCTTCTCTTACCTGAGCCCAGGCGAGGCCATCAGCCAGCAGATCTTGATGGGCTGGATAGTGAGTTAATTCAGGAATGTAGAAAGCAATATGGGCATGAGCAGTGATGATCATGCCACGTTCCAGAGGCCCTTTGGAGCGGAGGTGGGATAATCTAGCTTGTTGGGCAAGTTCTGTGGGGGAGTTGGGATTGTCAAGGTCGATTGGTTCAGGCTGAGAGGGTTGGGGGTCAACTGCTGGCTCACCAGAGGCAGCTACCTCCTCTGGTTCATTGCCAGCTGGGATATGTGAAGGTGGGGGAATCAGCTGTTGGTGAAGGGGGAGTAGAGGTGTGAGGGATATGGGATTCATGGTGTGATGGAGAATGTGATGGTGTATGTTAGTGATCAGATGAGGGGGTTGGTTGGGCTGACCTGATAGGAGAGGCTGCTATGGGTGTATCTGCTGATGATGCCTCTTTAGATGAATGAATACCTATGTTTCAGCAATTGATGGCTCTACTGACTCATCCTCGTCTGACTCCTCCTCGTCTGACTCCTCCTCTTCCCTCTCAGAGTCAGAACCAGTCTTCTCCTCTGAACCAGACTCCTCGGCTGATTCATCCTCAGCTAACTCCTCTTCTGCATCAGAGGGCTCATCAACCAGCAGAGTGTCTTTTGCAGCTGATGAGGTAACAGCTGAAGACATCTTCTTCAAACTGCTCAAAGGAGCAGTATCATCCTCATCATCATCATCATCAAAGGACAGCTTCCTTTGAACTAGGGTTGTGTCCCTCTTGGACTTCTTACTCTTCTTACCCCTACCAGCAGACTTTGAAGCCTTCCTCTTCTGCTTCCTTCCAGTACCAGCAGAGAGACCTGGAGCAACTACTGCTGGATCAGCTTCAGTGTCTGAATCAGCCTCCCCAAGGACATCAAGATTACTCCCTCTGAGAAACTTAGTGTAATTTTAATCAATAATCCACTCCTTATCCCACTTATGCTCTGGCATCAGATGTCTCAAGATTATAGTAATCTTAGTAGCCACAGAACACTTGGAGTTTAGTTTGTAGATCTGCTGACCATCCAAAACTTCAGCAGCACATCTCTTGGACTCCTGCTCCAAGCGAAACCACAGCAGACCCACCCAGTTTGCTTTAACTCCATCAAGGATGGTGCGAGCCACACATAGGTGGAGTTTGGTCAGTGCATCCAAACTTCCCTGCTCTGCGAGAATAACTTTATTCACAACATCCATCAGAAAACGATACCTTCTTCTCAGCATATTTTTCTTCAGTTTTGAGGTCTTGTTCCTCTGACTACTCCTCGCCATCATCTGGAATGTAATCAAATGTTCAGACTCCTTGTAGGTGTGGGGAAGAACACCAGTTGATGAAAGCCCAAATAACCCAGCAACAACATCTATGGACAAAACTATGGGCAACCCACGCACAAGGGATCCGATAGAGTTATCGCTGAACTGTGCCTTTAGCAAGAAGTGGAAGGTGTAGTAATTCAGGGTCTTGAGGTCTGGGGGCACCATGGAGACGAAGGTCTGCAAGTTGCGAGATTGAAGAAGATCCAGAATCTCTATGATCTCTGGAATTTGTGTTGTCTCAAAATCGACACACATCTCGGCATACATTTTCTCTAGCATCTTCTTCATCGCTTTATCATCCATAACTTCAACACAAAGATTAAACACACAGAGAAATTTGCAGAGATACTAGTAGGGTAGGTAGAAAGATATTGGAGCGAAAAAGTTCTTACGAGGGATGTTTATGGGTATTTATACGAATCGAGGAAGATGAGCAGTTTTTCTAAAATTAAAACCGATCAATTTTGATCGTAGATTGGTATATTGCATCACATAAATCAAGGGTCTAGATTAAGTGACCTTTGAGAATTTTGGGGGTGATGCGTAAGTGTCAGGTTTTCGAAAAGGTTTTTGGCCGCCAAAACTTCCACCTTTTGGTAAAAAGGTAATGATTAAAATTTTTGTGATGTAATAAGGGCGGTGAGAAATTAATTACCACTGACACTTTATTTTGGAAAATGTAATAAATCCCCAAATTTTCGAAAAGAAAAGATTTGATTGCCAATTTTCTAAATTAATTTTAGAAAATAGGGATTTATCAGTGATTTTGAAAAGATTTTATTTCAAACAGAAAACATAGAGGGAATATACTTATCGAGTAGCTGACGTGGCAATATCAACTGATAAGAAGAGTCCTCTATAAAATCTTTTCTGCTCATCTGGGTCTCTTATGTCAGCTGAGGTGAAATGGCCTTGTCTGATTTTCATGACTTATACCTGAATCAAGTTAGAGATAACAAGATACGGATAGGGCAAGAAAGAATAGAACGACATACCAGATCAGCTGATGTAAAGATCAGCTGACTACCTCAGCAGATTCCCCCTCAGCTGACTACCTAGAAGACCTTTTTCTGCCTTCCTAAAGAACTGCTCCTCCATCTATCATTCCTAACTCTGCTACTAATTCTCTGAATCTTACCTCTGCTAGAGGCTTGGTAAGAACATCTGCCCCCTGCTTCTCTGTGTGAATCTTCTCCATCCTGATATCTCCCTTCTCAGCATGGTCTCTAAGTAAATGATGTCTTATGTCCACATGCTTACATCTGGTATGAAGAACTGGATTCTGAGTAATGGCTATTGCACTTGTGCTGTCACAAAAGATGGGTATCTCTTCTGTGATCACATGGTAGTCCCTCAGCTGTTGTCTAATCCAGAGCAGTTGAGAGCAGCAGCTACCAGTAGCCATGTACTCTGCCTCTGTTATGGAAGTAGTTACTGAGGTCTGCTTCTTGGAGAACCAAGATATCAGCTTACTTCCCAGAAACTGACATGTGCCTGAAGTTGACTTCCTGTCAATCTTGCACCCACCATAGTCAGAATCTGAATTCCCACTCAGCTGAAAATTATCATCTGCAGGGTACCAGAGGCCTAGATTGTAAGTACCCTTCAAATACTTTACAATCTTCTTTGCTGCTTCCAGATGAGATTTCTTATGATTTGGCTGAAATCTTGCACATACTCCTACAGCAAAGCTGATATCAGGTCTGCTGGCAGTGAGATACAGCAGAGAACCAATATGTCCTCTTTATTGAGTCTGATCCACTTTCTCACCAGCCTCGTCTGGATCCATGCTAAAGTTTGCCATCATTGGAATCTTAGCTTCTCTGCTGCTACTGACTCCAAACTTTTCTATCAAGTTCTTGGCATACTTAGCTTGGCTTATGAAGGTTCCATTGGACATCTGCTTCACCTGAAGTCCAAGGAAATAGGTCATCTCCCCCATCATGGACATCTCAAACTTTCTTGTCATCAGTTTGCTGAACTGATCACACATCTGCTTGTTGGGGGAGTCGAAGATGATATCATCCACATAAATATGCACCAAGAGGATATCATCTCCATCTTCCTTTCTGAACAAAGTCTTGTCTATCTTTCCTTTGTTGAATCCACTATCCAGCAGGAACTGTTATAGAGTATCATACCATGCTCTAGGTGCCTGTTTTAGTCCATATAAGGCTTTCTGCAACCTATATACTTTGTTCCCAATCTCAAATCCTGGAGGTTGTTCCACATAAACTTCTTCTGCCAGGATTCCATTCAGAAAAGCTGACTTGACATGCATCTGATATACCTTGAACCCTTTGAAAATAGCATAGGCAAGAAATAATCTGATGGCTTCTAGTCTTGCCACAGGGGCAAATGTCTCATCATAGTCAATCCCCTCTGACTGTGAATACCCCTGGGCTACTAGCCTTGCCTTGTTTCTCACCACAACATCATTTTCATCCTTCTTGTTCTTGAAGACCCACTTAGTACCTATGACCTTTTGATGTTTGGGCCTCTTCACTAGATTTCAAACTTCTTGTCTTGCAAACTGGTTTAGCTCCTCTTGCATAGCTACAATCCAGTTTGGATCTTCAAGAGCTTCATGAATATTCTTGGGTTCTATCATAGACACATAACAGCTGAACTGAGCACCCAAGTTTAGTTTCTTCTGGTCTGAACACCTATACTTGGATCTCCTAAAATCTGCTCAGCTGGGAAATCAAACAACTTCTTTTTACCCCTCTGAGGTACCCTGGTCTGCTCCTCTTGGGTTTTGTCTGATATTCCCCCTTGGTTAGTGTCAGGAGTCAATGTGCCATCATCTGGTGCTGATGAAAGCTTATCAGCTGACTTGGGCTCATCATCTGAATCTGAGTCTGATTCTATCCTAGGTACCACTACCTTGATCAGACCTGGCTTGTCTTACAGATTCAGCTGATCCATCTCTTTTGCTAGCTTTTTTTTGCTGTACTCATGAATAGATTCATCAAATACAACATGAGGTGTCTCCTCCACACAAAGAGAAACTTTGTTAAAGACTCTATAAGCTTTGCTACTTCTAGAATATCCTAAGAATATTCCTTCAGCAACTTTGGCATCAAAAGTCTTTAACTTGGTCTTTCCATTGTCATGGATGAAACACATACACCCAAAAATATGGACAAAGGAAAGGTTAGGAGATTTACCTTTGTACATTTCATAAGGAGTCTTGTCATGCCTCTTGACTGGTAGACACCTATTTTGGATGAAGCAAGTAGTGTTGATGGCTTCTGCCCAAAATCTTTGAGGAGTCTGATAGTCAGCTAACATGGTCCTTGCTGCCTCCTTGAGGGTTCTATTCCTTCTCTCAGCTAACCCATTCTGCTGAGGTGTTCTGGCAGCTGATGTCTCATGTTGAATACCATCTTCCCTGCAATAGTAAAAAACAACAGAGTTAAGAAACTCAGTACCTTTATCACTTCTGATTTTGACTATGCTGAGGTCCAGTTCCTTCTGAACTCTCTTGAACAACTCCAGCATCTTGACCATGGTCTCACTCTTCTTGAACAAGAACACTACCCAAGTGAATCTTGTATAATCATCAACAACCACCAGTGTGTACTTCCTTCCACTGAAGCTAAGAGGTGAGATTGGTCTAAACAAATCCATATGAAGCAGCTGGAGTGCTTTTGTTGTTGAAGTACTCTGCACATCCTTGAATGAGGCTTTGGTCTGCTTTCCTTTCTGACAGGCATCACACTTCTGCTCAGATGCAAAAACCTCATTTGGTAGTCTTCTGACTAGACCCTTCCTTGCAACTTTGTTGAGAGTCTTGAAGTTCAGATGACCTAATCTCTTGTGCCAGAGCCAGCTGATCTTTGAGGATCTTTTAGCAACCAAACATGAGTCAGCTGGACAGCTTGCAAAATCTGCAAGATACATATTACCTCTTCTGAGGCCAGTTAGTAGCACCTGCTCATTTAAATCATTAATAACAAGACAAGAGTTCTTAGAAAATCTTATTGAATACCCCTTATCACAGAATTGGGATACAGACAGAAGATTGTGCATAAGCCCTTCTGTTGGGACAATCTGAGTATTTTGATTAGATCCCAAAACCCCTGATGAATCTGCCTAAGTACAGTTGTTCAGGATAAAATAGTTCAGGATAGTTAGGTTAGAAATTCAGTACAGGTGGAACTTACTGAAGACTGAAGAATATTGGAGTCGACCCAATTTACTGAAGTCTGAAGTATAATCCATCCTGAAGGAGTCAGTCAGTCTTGCTGAAGATTGCCTGAGTCTGAAGCTGAAGATCGAAGCCTGATGATCCGTCCTGAAGTCAATCCTGAAGTACCATTGGCTGATGTTTATACTGAGTACACTAAGCATACTCAGGACAGATCTTAGTCAGTGAAGACTAAGTGTAATCTATCAGGCTGTGCTGAATGCACTTAAGACCTGACTTAGGCCTTGGTTCCGTTTATCTGAACCATGTAAGTACAAAGCAAAAAGGTTACACATACTGGGCTGAATAATCTATCAGGCTATGCTGAAGACACATAAGATTTGACTCGGACAGTAGTTCAGATCACCTGAACCATGTAAGTCCAAAGCAAAAAGGTTATTTATGCTATGGGACAAGAGACAAAGAGAATGTCAGTAAGACTCCAATGAAGACAAACATTAAGACAGAGTTATTAACAAGAGACTCAGAGTATTGAATGTACAAGGAAGGACAATTGTCTGAAAGTCAACTAGCTGTTAGAACGGAGAGCCAATGATCTTTCGACACGTATGTACGGAGTCTGCGCAGCATTTAATGCGGCATTTAATGCGTCTCAAAGTTGCAGGCGATGGGACAGACTTGCCAGAATAAGCATGGCGGTTAGGTCAAAGAGTATTTCTAGCCTGCAACCACCCCAAAATAGGAAAGATTTGATTAGATCTCCTCCAACGGATCTATTTTGAATCTTGCCTATAAATATGGAGAACCTTGCACCCATTCAAGGTTAACGGGAAATTTTCAAGAGAAAACTCTCAAGAATCCAAGCTCTCAAAGCATACTATAAGCAACACTCTGCAATTAAATTTCCCTAGTGTTGTAGTAGGATTCACTCTGTATTTGCTTAGATCGATAGCTCTAATATTTAGCATTGTTTTGTATTGCTAGAGCTATCTCAGTTGGAAACCAGAATACCAAACCACTCAGGGTGTGAGATTGGTTGGTTAGAAGGACTGGGACTTGTAAAACGCCAAGGGGTCAGTTCCTAAGAGAGGAAGTTGGCTACTCGTGTCCCTTGGCACGTAAAACTAAGCACCTATCCTCAGGGTTTTGAGGATAGCTTCCTGTTAAATCAGGCCGTGGACGTAGGAGTTGGTTATCTCCGAACCACGTTAAAAAGACCCTTGTGTGCTGATTTACTGTTTTGTTCAGGATCATAACTATCATCATAATAAACTGAACATTCAGCATTGTTTTATCCTCAGGACTGAATCAATCATCCTGAATCTTAATACGGTGCACTCAGCCTTAATCACCCGTCTACTAAGCAAGTTCAGAGAAAATGTTTTCAGAAACTAATACGAGTAGAATCTAAGGGCTCACTTTCCGCACGTACTCTAGCTCACTGAGATAGTAGTCCAACTGACTCGCTTCCAAGCAGTCAGTAGGTTTGTTATCTCTACTGAGCTTCCGAGCACATTACTCACACTCAGCTTATCTGACTCGTTACTGAACTGTCCCTGTGGACCTTCAGCATACTGAGTAATTCAGGAAATCCTGACTGAGAGTGTAAGAGCATTTTTCTGAGTCTTTCAGAAAAATCTGACATCAGTGTATTCCCCCCCATACACTGATTGTACTCATTTCGGGACCAACACCTTCTACATAGTAGACTTCTTCAACTCTTGTTCCTTTGATCAGCAGGGTGCCAACTCCTCTGGTGACTCCAAAATTGTTGTCTCCAAATACAACTCTAGGCCCATCAAGCGTCACAAAGTCTTGGAGGAGATGCTTCTCAAAGGTCATGTGCTTCGAGCATCCGCTATCAATGTACCAAACATGGCCCTTGGCTTCTCCTCTCTCTATTGGGCTAGAGTCTGCCTGAAATTAAAGCTCAAGCTTTAGGTACCCTTTCTTTAGGTCCTGAATGGTTAGTTTCCACTTTCTGGATCCACAGGTAGAGATCATCCTTATGAGGTTTAGGTGATCTCGGCCTTCTACCAAACTTGTCCACAAAGATCATCTCCCTCAGAGGATCTTTTTTGGGGCGATGAGTGATAACAACAGGCTTGTAGGTGGGCTGCTCAAAAGGGTAAATTTGGCTTGAGCCTCTTCATGACTCATATACTTTAGCCGGTGAAGGCTTGCCTACTTTGGTTACGTTAAATGTAACTCAGGGCTGAGCTCTGGTTCGCTTGGGCCTACTCTGCTGAGATGGCTCAGGCTGATCATTCCTCTACTGATTCTGCTGAGGTCTCCTTGTCTTAGCAGAGCTATGACTTGGATTCCTCTTCTGACCTTGGGGCTTCTGAGCTTTAGACTTATGTTGGTTATCAGCAGGCTTCTGAGTTTTAGTACTCTTCTGCTCTGCGGAAACCTTTTGATCTCCAGTAGACTTCTGAGCTTTAGAGCTCTTCTGTCCAGCTGTGACCTTTTCTATCCCTCTGCACTTTTGCCCTTCTTATACAGGTGCAGGCTCAGCTGGCCCTTTACCCTTCCGAGGATCCCTAATTAACCCACTGTCACCTTTCTTTTTCTTTTGTGGTTTGGGTTTAGGATAACCAAGACCCCTTTTGTCATTCACAGTTTGTGAGGACTCAGCTATTTCAGACACGACATTTTTTGCCTTAGTCAGCTGATCCACTTTCAGCTGAAGCTGCTGTGAATTTTTAATTATCAGTTCATTCTGCTTGAAGAGTTCATAGAACTTAGCTATCATCTGATTATGTTCTTCATTCAAGAAAGTGTTCTCAGAAATCAGCTTTTCTATCAGCTTCTCCTGTTCTTCACATTTTGCTATTAAGTCAGCAGACTTGTTAGCATGTGAATCATAGGATATCACTGGCAGTCTAGCACTTTCCAGATCCTGTCTTAAGTTTTGAACATCAGCTTTCAGACTAGAGTTCTCCTCTTCCAGCTTAGAGCAAACTTTTAAGGAGGATTGGAGATCAGATAACAGCTTGTGTACATCTGACTCCATAGAATAGTAGAAGAACAGGATGAGCTAACAGAGGGGGTAGGAGAATTTACCTCTTTTACCTTAGCCATAAGGCAGATGTCTTCCTCTGATTCAAAATCAGATGAAGATGAGGATGAGCTGATGTCCTGCTTCTCCTCCTCTGCCAGCAGAGCTCTCTTGTCAGCAAATCTGCGATCTCTCTTGATCCTCTTTTCTTCTCTCTCCCTTGGTGTAAGCTGAGGACAATCATAGCTGAGATGTCCTGGTTTGTTGCAAGAATAGCACACACCATCTCCTCCTCTCCTGGGACTTAGTTTCCTCCTTCTCTCTGGAGACATGTATCTGGTCTCCTGCTCATCTGATGGTCTTCTGGAATCAGATGACTTCTGGTACCTCCTGGAAGAATCATCCTTATTCTTCTTCCAATGGGATCTGTACTTCTGGAACTTGTTTGACATCTTGTCAAACTTCTTGGTTAGCAAAGCAAGTTACTCCTTTAAGCTCATGTCCTCTGGAGTAGAGGACTTATCTTGACTATCAGCTGTAGTAGAGAATGCAACATTCTTTGTAGCTGATGAAGTTGGAGTCTCATCTTCTTGGTCTTCTTCTTGAATATCGAACTCATGTGCCTTCAGATGAGATAACAGTGTATGGTGACTCATCTCAGATAAGTTCTTTGTCTCCTTGATCACAGTCACCTTCACTCTCCATCTGGGAGTGAGAGATCTCAGAATTTTATTGTCGATCTCCTTATTCGAGTATTCTTTTCCTAAGGAGCTTGCCTTATTCAAGATGTTTGTTAATCTCATATCCAACTGATCAATTCTCTCATCAGCTTTCATCTTGAATGTGTCAAAAGTGTGAAGATCGGCTTGGAGCTTATTCTCCTTTATTTGATCAGTCCCTTCACACATTAAAGAAAGTTTTTCCCACATCTCTTTAGCTGTCTTGCAGGTCTTGATCTTCTCAATGTACTCCTTTGATAATGTCTCAATAATTTCTGTTCTTGCCACTTGATCCAGGTTGAAGAGTTTTCTCTCAGCATCATTTAGTTCACTCTTCTTCTTCTCTAGCTTTCTTCTTTCACTGATTTCTGCTTCTGGAGTCTTGCCATCACTGACTGCTTCCCAGTAAAATTTCATTGGTCCATCCTCCAGAACATCCAGCATCCTATCATGAATGGCTCCAAGATGATTCTCCATTCTGAATTTCCAGTAGTCATAATCTTCTATGGAGAATTCAGGCAGCTTCCTTGTCTTGGATCCACTCTTCTTGTAAGAAGCCATCTCTGCAAGTGGTTATATAAAATGCACACAGAATTTTCTAAAACAGTTTTCAAGGATCTGTCCAGGTGACAACCAAAAGCTTTCTCAGGCTGTGGTCTTTTGGACACACAACTCTGATACCACTTGTTGGTCCCAAAGGCAGGTTTTTGAATAGGAAGACCCTAAGTCAAGTTTAGAAGGGGGGGTTGAATAGACTTGAGGGTTTTCAAAACCTTTTTCAAATTTAAGCTAATTTTAAAAACAACAGACAACTTAGAGATCGTCTGGTTTTGAAAATTGTGCGCTGTGTATTTTGAGTGCGGAAACATTTTTGTTGAAAACCTGATTTAGAGAAAGATGCACAAATAAGAGCAGAAAGTAAATAACACAAGACACAAGAATTTATAGTGGTTCGGACGAATGTCCTACTCCACTCTCCATAATCCAACTGGAATTGTGGGGCTCTCCACTAGCTTTACTCACTCACTCACAAACAAACTTAGAGAGTACTACTCTCCTACAAACAGTCAATGCTTTAACAATAACCACTTCTAGCAGCTTCTACTACGAAGCTTACAAAAGATAAGTATGAATATAGGGTGTTGAGTGCGAGTAATGATTTTGACAGAGTTTCGGCATGCTTAAACGCGTGTAGATCGATACTGAAATCAATACTGTCACTCTTATTTATAGGTTCAAATCAACTAGCCGTTGGGGTTGGCTAGAGATCTTAGATCCTATAATCTTGGAATCAATCAATCAAAAGAATTGATTGAATCTCCTTCCTTATACCCGGAAGTCTTCGCAATCTTCAATCAATCAAGTTTGTCCCCTTGATTGATTGATCTTCTATTCTGGGAATCCCTTTTATGTCGCAAGTCAACCCTTGATGTGATTCTGAAGAATCTGGTCGAAACACAAGACTTCAGCTGTTCTGTCTCCTCAGCTGGTGTATCAGTCTGCTGATACTTGGATCTCAGCTGTGTGCAACTCTGCTGATGTGCACCTCAGCTGATCTTCTGGACTTTGTCTGGAGACCTCAATCTTTGGTCCTTGTCTTGTCTGCGACGTGCTCAGCTGATCTTCTGATATCAGCTGATCTTCAGATATCAGCAGATCTTCAGACATCAGCTGATCTGACTCTTCTAATCTTCTGCTTCAGATAATCCAATGTCAGCTACTCAAATCTTCTATCTTCTAGAATCGGCTAAGTCCTCAAGGCCTCAGCTGGTCTTCTTCTTTATGAAAGCTTAAGATCTTCTAGGCAGCAAGGTTGATTCCCCCTTACTAAAAACCTATCTAATCCTAACTAATCATCAGCTGACTAACAGGTTCAGCTGGTCCTATTACAAGCTGATTGGTTTATCATATCATCAAAACATCTAACAGGAATATCCTAACATATACTAAAAATGACAATAAAAGATCTTTACCATTATATAAGACCACATGCATGGAAAATGTAAACACAATATCATTGTGCATGTTGTTATCTTCTCCATCAAAATGGTAGCAAATGCATCAACACAAAATAGAATTTTTTATGCCAACGTAGCACGCTCTAAGGAAATCACACACTTTCTCGTAGAGTGTCTCATTGACGAGTGGGTTGCTGGCAACTGGACTTACAATGGGCGAAATGTAGTTGCATTGTACGAAGCAAGAGACAGGGTGAATGCTAGATTCAACCTAAATTGGAATGTGCAGAATGTTACTCGTCGTGTTCGTACACTTCAGGGACGATTCCGGACGTTTCAATGGTTGATACAACACAATGGAATTTTTTGGGACCGCGATGAAAATTATGTTCATGCACCGCGAACAATGTGGGAGTTGCTGGCACAGGTAATAATATTGTGTATACCTAACATGTTTAACTTAAAAATAGTATTTCTTCAACGACTTATGGCTTATCAATTGAATTGGTACTATAGGAAAATCCATTGACAAGAGCATATAGGTATGAGGGAGAGCCGTTGTTTACAGCGTTCGAAATGTTTTTCAAAGATCCAGAAGAAGAAATCGATATCGATGAACCCGAAGTTCTGCTGCCTCATCCGGACAACGGGGTGGTTGATAATAATGAGGCACCCACACTCGACCATGCTCCTGCTCCTCATCCCACTACAGAAGCAGCCGAACAAGAATCAGACATATCCGAGACAAATAGGATATTGTACTTCTATGATTCTTAAAGTGTAAGCTCATGATCGTCTTGACCTATTGTCCATTTTCGTCTAACAGGGCAACCCACATTACTTCCCACCAAATATCCCATTTTTATATTTTGTTTGTTAACTAACTAGGATTTTATATATTATGAAATCGATGGTTGTATTGGTATTATGTAATGTTCAAGTTTTTCTGTGTGTGTCTTATTTGTATTTATGCAACGTCCATAAAGTGGACAATTTTGACAAATATATATTGTTGCCCACATCGTGTCCCATTTGATTTACCACTATATATCCCACGTTAACATTTGACAATTTTGACAAATATATATATTGTTTGTACATGCCCCCTTGATGTTCCACAGCACAGCTTTCACAAATAAGCATTTCATTAATATAGAAAAACCAACTCAAAATTGATGCCCATTTGATACAAAAACAATGACAAAAAGATGGTCATAATATATATATTTATATATCAAAAGGTGTGACCAAATACACAGCTTTCCAAATACATAGATTCTATCCTAGCAACTTTCAAGTTTTCAACAAAATATCCACAAAATAGGGTGACTTATACATGGTCCCAAAATATACATAACTTGCATCCTAGCTATACAAAATAATCCATATGTTCCCTTCACCAAGCACCATGCAAAATGACTACCTAATTCACAGCAGAATCAATAAATACCTTCAAGGATATGATAGACGAAACATGACCGAGCCCTAATAGGCAGTCCAAGAAATATCTCTAACAAATCAGTATTTTTTGCAAGCATAGCAGACGCATCAAGACGTTGGTCCAGCGTCAAATCAGTTATGCAACCCATTAGGTTGAAAAACTCTTTCCTAGATTGTCCCAAATCACGCTCGTACGACATAACATGAACTATTTTGTCAAGACGTAGGTCGGAGGAAACACAAAACCTGTCAAGTACCTCAACGATCCCATCAAAGTGAGAAGCTGATCGTTTCCTGCTGGTCGATGATGCTCGAACATCTGATGGTTTGTCGACTTGAGGAGGGGTTTGAATGATGTCATCCATTTCTACAGGAGTAGTGTCAGTACTTGCATTCACGGGTTCAGTAGGATGTGAAGTATCCCCAAACGTATCTTCAATGTTAGCATCCCTGCCTATATCCTTGTTCGCTGCCTCCATCACATCCTCAGCTCTTTCTCCAGTCGCTCGATCTTTACTGAATACCTCGAGCCAATCATTAAACATCGGCCATTATTTATATCTCATGTTTGCAGCCGACGGATCTCTCTACAAAAGAAAGAATGGGGCTAATATTACAATAGGAGCACAATAATGGTGTTGTAATTGTATATGTAGTACCATTAAGAACAAAAAAACCATTAAGAACAAAAAAAAAGACAATTAATTAGAATGAATGAAAATGAAGTAGACATTCGTTTGGAATATAACCTTAACAACTTGTTCCCAAGCTTCAGTGTTGCACTCGACCATATTTGTCTCAGTATTAAATCCCACACCAGTCCCAGTTGTAATCATTGTTTGAAGAGATCCAAGTTCCCTTTTTCACATGGTCAGCTTCTACTTAATATGTGGCATTTCGCGGAGATCAGTCCCCGGAAAATCAAACAGTATCAGCTCTTCAAGTTTCTTCATAAACCCAGGTTTAAAACCATTCTAACCCTTCTATCCATTAGTCACAAGTTCCTTCATGTGTCCAAGCAGCGCAGCTTCTTCGACATCACTCCACGACCTTCTCGTACCAGTTGTCTTCTTCCCTTTGCCCTTTGAAGTATCACCAATTTCGTAACTAGAACTGCCTCATTCCATCCCAAAACAACAAAGCAATGTGTGAGAAAAATGAGATATTATGTTACATTTGGGCATGAAAAATTCACAACATTGAAGAACACACATTCTAAATTTTAACTGAAATTAAAACATTAAATAAGTACACCCAGTGGTATGAATAAAATTGAAATAAGCACAATAAAAATGAAATCAGATGGCAACCCACATTGCTTCCCACCAAATGTCTCATTTTTTTATTTTTATTTATTAGTTAATCAGGTTTTTATGTATTATGAAATTAAGTATGCAATGTGGAAGAAAAATTAGAAATCATATTACAGTTGGGCATTAAATAATTAAGCCTATTGAAGAACACACAATCTAATGTTGAACAAGAATTAAAAATTCATTAAGTACAAACAGGGGATTGAATAAAACTGAAATAAGCACATTCAAATTTGAAATCACATGGAACCCCACATTGCTTCCCACAAGATGTCCCATTTTCTATGATGTTTATTAATTAATTAGGGTTTTATGCAAAATGAAATCAACTAAACTATTGGAACAACGTAGTTTTCATATTTTGCTATGTACTTACACAAACTTTCCTACAAACAGGGGTGTATACACACAGGATGCGAAGAATGAATCCATCGCGATAATAACATTGACTATAACCGTAATTATCTCTCAATAATATATAATACACATTCTTCACAAGCCACCAAACCAATGATACATACACATATTTCGCCCAGAATTAGTTGGTAAATTAAAAAAATAATTATGGTCTCAAACAAACGAACAAATGTAAAATCAGCAAGGTCTTATTCGCTCGTCGTAGCACACAATGCTAAAAGAGGAAAGAAAATACCTGGAAATGTGGATCCTCCAAGGACAGGTGCAATGGGGTCGTTGCTCACTAACGTTACGATGAAATTTATGCTCGGCGGACGGTAGACTGTGTTGTGGGAGATTGACTTTGGACGAGAGCTGGAGGTCCCATTGATTTCGCGACGACGAGCTGTGGGGAAGATGAGGGGGAGCTGTGGGGAAGATGAGTATGGTTCTGTGTTTTGACCGAATAAATGCCTCCAAATTAGTTTTGCCCCCAAATGTTTGCCCAAAATTTTGAAAGTTTCAATTGCCCCCAAAATTCTGAATTTTTCCCCCCCAAAAACTGAAAAATGAAGGTTATCTTAGTCATTTTCAATTATATAAAATTTTATATCATCTATCAAACACTCAATAATTTTTGTAGCAACCTAAGTATCACCTACCAAACATCAACATAAAAATAATACACATTACATTTAACATCTACCAAATCAAAATACATAATACATATCTCACGATATCTCACTTAAATTAAACACTAGCTATTAAAATTTTAAACTCTACCAAACGGACTCTGATAGTATTACACATTCTACTATTCGATGAGTAATCTATAAAGGTGGAAAGAGTTGAATGAGTTCTATTATCCAACAAAAATGATTGTGTTACTCATTAGTTAGATAGTACATTACTACCATATAACATTGATGAGTTTTCTCGAATGATAATGAGTAATCAACATGATTAGGGTCATAATTACATGTTCTAGCGCTCATTTCTATATGCTTTTTGTGATATTATGTTCATATTTGACCCTAAAATGTGATACTTTGTGTATTTAACCCTTTTTGGCTAGAAAGTTGTGATTGTAGATGAAAACGAGCAGAATGAGGAAGAAACGAGCAAGATTGAGAAAAGTCCAAAATTATGGAGTTGAGAAAATTGGAGAAATTAATATTTCATGTTTAAGAGCTTGAAGAGAGGGTCACAACGGAAGAAGAATCGAGTCGATCAGAGTTCTAGAGCTCAAGATATGACAAAAACAAGGAAGTTGCGCATCGACCGCGACTAAGGCCTCGGTCGACAGGACTCCCTTCATCAGAAGACACCCTTGGCTTGACCAAGCTACCGGGAAAGAGGTGCTCGGCTTGACCCAGGGCTCGACCAAGCTTGGTCGACACCCCACAAGCTCTTGCGCGACAAAAATGCCAAGGCTCGACCAAGAGCTCGACCAAGCGGTCGACACTCCGGCAGCTCTTGGGCGACACACGTTCAGATTACTCTGATTTTCAGGGCTATTTTTGTATTTTTGCGCATTTAATGAAGGGCATCTTAGTCAATGATCCAAAGGCACTATATATACTTCCATCTCATATTTTCAAAGGAACTTTTATCATTTTCTTAGATTCATATTTTCTCTCTAGATTAGGGAAGTTAGAGGTAGTTTCCAATTCTTAGATTTCCATTTACAATTTCTACGATTACTTTTGATGTACCGTACGGATCTTCAATCTGCTTTCTCCAGCATTCTTAGCATAACTCAAGCTACGTTTGTACCGTTTGATTTTCAATTTCTATTGTCGGATCGTTTTCTAGCTTCTAGAGGTAATCTTGTATCTTTTCAATTCCAATTGTAATAGGTAAATTCTTGAATACTCTTTGCAATTCCTACATTATGATGATTGCTATTGCTTCAATTTCTATTTTGTTTACCAAATTAGCCATGGGCTAATTCCTTTATGTGTTGGTGTATGACTCCTATGGAGTAGTGAGGTGTTTATGTTGATCTTATGAATGCTTGAGAAGTTGTATGATCAATTCTCTATATTGAAGGTTTGTATGAATGCTTATATGCATAATTGATTGTTTGGACCATTAGGACTTAGTCTCATACGAGAGTTGGGCTATTTTCCTAAATCTTCTTGTTATTAGGCAAATGCATGCTAAGTGTTTGATAAAATTCCTAAGATAGTGAGAATTACCTTAGAGAATTGGGAAGACAATTAGAGGCTCTTATATGCACCTAGGGAGACCTTTTGCATGTTAGAGTGGCTTGCCTATTGATTGTACAATACCTCAATGCATGAATAAGTGATACTTCACCACATGAAACATAGGATAGTACACTAGCACATATCTCTCACACTTGCTCACTTTGCAACCCAAGGTGATAGGTAGTTTACTAGTTTGACGCACTTGTAGACATAGATACCATATCCCCTTTACTTGCTTTGTGTTTTCGAATTTGGAACGAGAATCTAACCTTACAAATCCCCATCTCCCTGTGTTCGATAAATATTAAACTTGGTCAATCTTACCGCAACGTTATAACGATCGTGTAAACTTGCACGTAAACATCGAATAGGCAAACACAACATAATTATGATTATGCAATTATTCACAATATCTATCAGATATATATATACTACCCATTATCATTTCTTTAGATGAGTTCTACTCTATATAGTACTATAATAGTTCTCACTATTACTATTACTCATTAGTAATACTAGTGAGTTCTATTGGATATAAAGCTCATTCCACATAATTGTATTACTCAATACTTTAGATAGTAAAACTCATTCCTGTTGAGAGTAGTACTCATTTCACATTCTATTGGACAGTAGAACTCTTCCCACATAATTTTGTCACTGGGTTTTAAAATCTCCATTTTCTTCGTCTTCGATATTGGTTACAATTTATTTATAAAAAATAAATAAACATATCATCTAGACTAGTCTATTACATAAAATATTCTAGTCTACCTGTGGATTTTCTCACGGGAAAAATGATCCGAACGAATCGGATATTAAAACGCATCATCATACATGCATGCATAAATAAATATTAAATACCATGAGGCTTAGTCTTGTATGCACCAGTTACACCGTGCAACACAAGTTCATTTTTAAAAAGTTACACAAAATACTACTGAAAAGTTACACATGTTATTACTGAAAAGTGTATCTTTAATGGTGTAACTTTTCAGTAATAAATTGTGCAACTTTTTAAAAATGAACTTGAGTTGCACGGTGTAACTGGTGCACAAGAGACTTACTCATACCATGACAATTGGATACCTACAAAAAAAATCTAGCAATTCTACTATCCAATTTTCAAATTTAATATTAAACACTCAAATTACCATTTAACGTATAGAGCCTGAAATCGGCTCTCATACCAGTTTTTGGGGATTTATGCGGATATATTCGGGATATACGCTAAACACTAATTTAAGCCTACAGCTAAAAACATGATTTAAACATAGTTAAATCAAATAGTTGAACACCCAACAATAGATTTTGCATGCAAAATATAATGATTTTATAAAAACACATAAATTCCTACACATGCGGAACTAAGGGGTTTAAGTGCATTATACCTATTCTTTTGACAAAGCAGTTTGAGACCAAAAGGGGTCCTTTTGAGAAACTTTAGGGAAGAGTGTATATTAGTGGCAGTCCAAAAAGTCCATCTTTAGTCTCTTTGCAACAGAATCCTTCTTGCATAACTCAAAAGGCCTTTCTTGAGACCCTTTAGAGGATTTAACTCCACACATTCTACTTGATCAACCCAACAAGCCTTCTTAAGTATTCCCTTGTCCTTATTCTTACACCCGGTGGGAGGTCATACAAATAATTACAACACAAGGAAAAAGAATATTTTTGTTGCCCAAAGAACCAGAATTTTCAAAAATTTAAAGCTTCAAGAATTGTGTTCTTGATGTCTTGTCTCATCTCATATTTACAATGAGAATTCAAGACCTTGAATATCTGGAATATCTTGAATATCAAATATTCCAAATCTTGATTATCTTGAATATCAACTATTCTAATCTTAATTATCTTGAATATCAAATATTCTATTCTTGATATTTTTATCACATAATTTTCGAAAATAATACTTTATTTTTAATTCAATGAGATCTTGATTTTATTAGATATTCTTGTATTCAAAATACATATCTATTTTCCATAAAATCTCTCATGAATTTAATATTGAAATTTTCGAAAAAAATTAAATAACTGGGCACAAAATAATTCTTTTATTTTAATCACCTTGTTCATTGTTGGAAATTTAATTGGGCTACTTGAGGGACCTTTAGGAGAATTAAGATTGGATCTCCCAATGAGCCTTGAATTCTAACATTGAGCCCAATGTCATTAAACCCATTAACATTAATCTCAACCCACTATAGGATTAATGTTGCACTATCCCTCTTAACACATATTACAATCATATAGCTCCCGGTCATTACTTCCCGTGTTTAAGATTCTCTTGTCCGTTAATTAATTAAGTCACTGAACGCTTTAATTAATTTAACATCTTAACCTTAGAGTAAGAATAGCTCTTCTTTATCATCATATCGGAAACAAATTCCACTTGCAAGATTTAGTATGACAAACGTTTAGAGCCCACTAAGGGGACTAATAAAACAAGACTCTCCAAGCACACGTTCCTCTGTATTAAATCATAGCAACTGTCATGTTCTCAATGGTGTCACCCAAGATGCAAAGTATTGAGTCCCATTGACTCTCTACCCATAACAAATTATAGCACCACGCACGGATTACGCACAGTCATATTTAAGGGACAGAGGTTTAGAAATAAACGACCACTGAGGTCTAATTCTTCTTCACATAAATCAGTAAGGAAGAATTATCTCTCCGTAGGTCCTCTTCAATGCATCATCATGCACTAGTGTAATCCCTTGGTCAAGATAAGCCAATCTGGGATCTACACATCAACCGTTTACCGATGGGTTGTTCAAATCTCATCTAGGTTGTGAATTTAGTACTTGTTACAAGACACTGATAATGTCATCTTGCGGTGAGTTATCCGGGGATCACCACATTTATCTACAATGTAACTTGTACTATTATATTTGAACGGATTGCAATAAATAAATAACATTCATATTATCTAAAGCACATTGATAAAAAATATATTTCAGATAAAGTTCAATGATTCAATTTAGTTATACAAACTAAAAGCATACTTTCTAGTATAACCCTAACACCCATATCATAATAATTTATTGATATATATAATAAATACAATCACATACACCAACACTCGACATAACAGTTACAACTGCACCACATATAAAGTTACCCACCTTGAAGAATGGTACAAGCCTCAAGATTTTTAGTATTTCAACTATTACCCACTCGACATAATATTATTATTATTACTATATATCCCTACAAAAAAGTGTATTTTAACGATTGAATTTGGCGAGGGGAAAATAACACTTACTATTAATGAGTACTTTGGCGAGGAAAAAAAATTACAGATGGTTTTAACGATGGTATTACTACACCCTCGTCTAAAATGAGGGTTTTAACGAATGCACCCTCCGCTAAAAATGGCGAGGGCAACATAACCCCTCGTTATTTAACGAGGTCATCACCCTCGGCAAATAGGCACATGAATAAGGCGAGGGCTTTATGACTGCCAACTTACCAAGCGCTGGGCCCCTCTCGTGTTTGTACACGCCACATGGGCTGCAAAATCCTCACCACATTGACTAAAGAAATATATACTGATGAGAATCTGAAATATACTCAGAGTCACATACGAAACAATATTCACTAAAAAGCGGAGCCTAGGAACACGTGAATAATTTTAAAAACCTGCTGCCCATCAATACTGTGAATAATTTTGAAACCCTTCAAATTATATATATATATATATATATATATATATATATATAAGTCTCAAACAATTATATATAATTCTGAAACCCTTCTTATGTGAAGCACTGTTGCCGGCCGTGCGTGAACATGGAGGTATGTATTGTTCCCCAAATTAAAGGAGGTTTCATATATATATATATATATATATATATATAATGATATTCCCTAATTACACCCAGGTTTGATATTTGAACAACAAACATACACTATATGCTTCACTACCGATGTGAGATTAGTGGTACCTCTACACCAGAAAAGAGTCTCCGATCGAACTCAATGGCATTGCTCAACACATCCTCACAAAAAAGATAGGATTAATTACATATAGGTCTATTTTGAAAGCTGAAACTCAAATAGGTGCTATAAAATTCAAAAATTACGCGTAGGGCAAAATGAGCTACGGTACTATGTAATCATACTATTCGTATTAATAAATAGTGAAAAAGATTAAAAATTTAACTATTTTATTAATTTATTGATAGTATTTTAATTGAAATGATAAAAAAGGTGTAAATACCAACTCCTATTAATAAATAGTGAAAAAATTTAAAATATAATTATTCTATAATTTTTTATAATATACAAATAATAATTAGATAATTTATGTGTGATAAACAATTAAAATACATATAATAATGTAATAACATAAATATAAATCATATAAATTTGATACATATATATATTAAAATTTAAAATATATCAAACAATTGTTCTAGTCTAAATGGCTAGGCACAACATGTAAGACCTCTAGCCGGAGGCCGCGTGTTCGATTCACATAGGAGATTTGAAAATTAAGTACCTACTTTGATTTGATTTTGATGTGAGCAAAACATAACTTTTATTTAATTGTTACTAATATTATTTGTAAGATTTGACAGCTAAGGAACTTACAGTGACAAAAGAAAAGTCTACAGCTGCTAAGTTGCTTAACCTACAGTTGGACAAGCCCTTACAACTGTAAAGTTGTTCCTACAGCTGGAATCATACTTGTAGGAATTGAAGTTGTAAATTTCAATGAAGCCTACAGCTGAGAAGACCGTTTGAAAAATGAAATACAAGATTAAGGATAAGAAGGATTATCAAGACCCTTATAACTCAGATTAATGAAGCAATTATGCACTCACTAAAGAGTACTTAAGGAAGTATTTATTACGAAGATGTGGAAGATTAATGAAGATTATTTCAAAGAAGCCTCAGAATTCTGAAGATAAAGATAAATAGTACTATATGTACTATTCTGTGTGAAGGAGGAGGACCACCTCACACATGTGAGACTATAGAGAGAAAAAATAGCCTGATCCAGAATTCAAATTTTAATTCTCCAACGGATAAGACACACCTCTTCATTTATAAATAGAAGAAGGATTAGAGGCAACAACAACAACAACCTGTGTTGGGAAATGATCAATAAAATATTTTGATATAATCCCAAAGACTCCCCTGATAAGCTAAATAGTTGTAAAACTTAGAAAAATAGTCTAACTTTTAGGAGGCTATGTCAAAAACTTAGAAAAACTGAGTTACAAAAATCAGGCTACCTTAGATAGAACTAGCCTGATATAGATCAGACTAGCCTGATGAAGAGTTAGGAGATACACCCACCTCCGAAGAAAGGCACCCCAGGAGATTGAGTAAAGGTGGCCTGACAAACTCCCCTGAAGAACAAGCCTGATGCATTTAATACACTTCAGTATTAAATGAGAGTAGTTGCAAAACATAAATGAAGTGTTAAATGCAACAAATGGAATGTTCTAAGTCACCTGATGAAAAGACAGAAGACTTCAACATAACCGTTTAACTGGACTGAAGAACAATTAAGACAGACCAATGAGAAGCTGTCGCCTATATATCGATTTCCCCGGCAACGGCGCCAAAAACTTGTTAGTCAAAATGGTGTATGATTTTCACGCAAGTGTACGTGGTCGTTGTTTTTGTGGCAAGTTAACCAAGTTAAATATCGAACACAGGGAAACGATGCGATATCAAGCAAGTATTGAATGTTCACAAAGGCTAATAGCTAGGAAAACAAAGAAAAGATCATGTTTTCTATCTACTAAATCAACAAGAAATAGTAAATCTAACTATCACCTCAATGAAGTGAGCAAGTGTGAGTGCACCTGGAAGTAATCCTACTATAGTTCCTCTAGTGTCCTATCTATCCTAGCATGCAAAATGTCTCTTGGTGTCTTAGTCAAGCCAACTAGTGTCTAGATCTCTCTACAACACAAGCTAAGGGCTCTATTAGGTGTCTAGATCTCTCTACAACTCCTAATACTCCAATTAAGAGGTCTAGGCTAATATGCAATTCTCATTGGTCATACTAGCAATATATCAAACATTTGGCATGCATAAAGTTCTTATAGCTCAATTCTCATTTCATTGCTAACCATATAAGTCATACATTCCAATTATACATCCCAAACATTCATACAAGTCATTAATAAGAGAACTAACACATCAAGATCACTAATTCATGCATAGGATTAACAAGAAATAAATTCACCATAGTATTCATACAACCATGCAACAAGGATATTAGCCCTTGACTAATTGGAATTGGAAATCAACAATTAACAATCTAATTATCATGAATATGAACTAAAACAAGAGAATTGAATGAAAACTTACCAATAGTTATTGAATTGAAAGACAAGCTACAAACCTCCAATTTGCTAAGTCTTGATCCAAAGCTCAAAAACATAAATCAAACCGTAGAAACGAAGCTAATAACAAGACTAATCTAATGGAGCAAACGGATTAAAGATCCAATGGATGGATCAAAAGTAATTGTAGAGAGAAGTATGAAATCTAACTAAGAACCCACTAAGTAACCTCTAATCTCTCTCTCTAAAACTACCTAATTATCTAACTAATGAATAATGATGATTAAGATATGATCCTTGAGTATTTATAGTGCCCACAATGCTTGGTCCAATATGCCCTTCATTAAACGTGCGAAAAGACAAAACTGCCCCTGATTTGGTGAAAAATCAAAGTTACGCACGAGTAAGATCGTGCAACTGTGTGTGCTTGCCATCGTCGCACGAACCATAGCTTGTGGTCACACGATCCCGTGCTGGTTACGCACAATTAACTTTTCCAATTTTTGAGCAAACTTGTTTTCTTCATATCTTGAGCTCTAGAACTCCGATTGACTCGATTCTTTTTACATTGCGACCCTCTCTTCGAGCTCTTAAATATGGTATATAATTTGTTTCCATTGGATCAACTCACAAATTCTAGACTTACACGAACTTGCTCGTCTTTCTCCGATTTTGCTCGTTTTCACTACAATACACAACTTTCTAGCAAAAAAGGGTTAAATGCACAAAGTATAGCATTTAAGGGTCAAATATGAACATAAGCACATCAAAACCGTAGAGAAATGGATGCAAAATCATGCAATTATGACCTTAATCAACGGACCTGACACAAAAGACTAACCTGTCAGTACCAAATTCAGAAGCAACCAACAACCTAGGATGGCACACTTTTCATAGGCGGCTGCATTAACTCTAACCAGGCATTTTATGAGCTCTCAACCATTAATGCTTAAGAGTTGACTATCCAAAATTTGAAGAAGATCTTGAAGAACATTGGACTACAACATTTGACATATTTGACCACTCCAAAATCTGCGAAAGATTTTGAAGAATGTTGAACTACTAAAATAGCTTAATTTGAATCTATCTCTCCAACGGATAGTCTTTCAAATTAAGTCTATAAATACAGCAGTTGAAGAAGAAGCTAAATACGGGAAACTATCAAGCTTATCTGAATTTCAAAAGCTCTCCAAAGATCATTTCAATTCTCTAGCACTCAAAATCACATTAGTTTCCCAAGTGCTTACATTGTTTAGAGCTAAACTCTGTAATTAGGCTTACATTGTAATATCCTTAGAAGCCTACTGAGATAACCCAACCAAGATATTGTTCATCATTGTAAAGGGTTATCTCAACCTTAGTTGGAGAACTTAAGCCCTCAACTGAAATAGGTTCAAGGTTGTGAGTTGGAAGAAAGTAAGCTGAGTAGTGTCTCAGTCTGAAAACTTGAGAGGACTAGGACTCAGGGAAAATCCTAGAGATTAAGAGAAGTTGTTCTTGATCAGTGCACCTTGGCACTCTAAAACAAGGAATTCCTGAGGTTAAAGAATTCTCCTGTGTTGGGACAATCTGAGTATTTTGATTAGATCCCAAAACCCCTGATGATTTGCCTAAGTACAGTAGTCAGGATTGTCTAGATCAGGATTAGTCAAGTTAGAGATTCAGTTCAGCGGGAATGTGTTGAAGACTGAAGAATATTAGAGTCAACCCAATTGCCTGAAGTCAGATATGCAACTCACCTTGAAGCGGTCAAAGTCAGTCCGAAGATTGCATGAACTGAAGCTGAAGACCGAAGACCCGGAGATCCGTCCTGAAGATGTTAGGGTTATACTACAAAGTATGCTTTTACTTTGTATAACTAAACTAAATCTTTGAGCTGTATCTGAAATAATTCTTTTATCACTTTTCTTTAGATAATATGAATGTTATTTATCTATTGTAATTCATTCAAATATAATAGTACAAGTAACACTATAGATAAATGTGGTGATCCCCGGATAACTCACAGCAAGATCACATTATTAGTGTCTTGTAACAAGTACTAAATTCACAACGTAGATGGGATTTGAACACCCATTGGTAAATGGTTGATGTGTAAATTCCAGATTGACTTATCTTGACCAAGAGATTACACTAGTGCATGATGATGCATTGAAGAGGACCTATAGAGAGGTAATTCTTCTGTACTGATTTATTGGATGAAGAATTACACATCAGTGGTCTTTTATTTCTAAACAACTATGTCCCTTAAATAGGACTGTGTGTAATCCGTGTGTGACGCTTTATTTTCTTATGGGTAGAGAGTCAATGAGTCTCAATACTTTGCATCTTGGGCGACACCATATTGAACATGACAGTTGCTAAGATTTAATACAGAGGAACGTGTGCTTGGAGAGTCTTGCATGATTAGTCCCTTTGGTGGGCTCTAAACGTTCGTCATACTAAATCTTGCAAGTGGAATTTGTTTCTGGTATGATGATAAAGAAGAGTTGTCCTTACTTCAAGGTTAAGATGTTAAATTAATTAAAGCATTCAGTGGCTTGTTTAATTAACGGACAAGAGAATCTTAAACATGGGAAATAATGACCGGGAGCCATATGATTGTAATATGGGTTAAGATGGATAGTGCAACATTAGTCCTATAGTGGAGTGAGATTAATGTTAATGGGTTGAATGACATTGGGCTCAATGTTAGAATTCTAGGCCCATTAGGAGGTCCAATCTTAATTCTCCTAAAGGTCCTCAAGTAGCCCAATTAAATGTCCAACTATGAACAAGGTGATTAAAATAAAAGAAATATTTTGAGCCCAATTAGTTTTATTAATTTCAAAAATTTTATGTATTAAATTCATGAGAGATTTTATGAAAAATAGATATGTATTTTGAATACAAGAATATCTAATAAAATCAAGATCTCATTGAATTAAAATATATAGTATGATTTTCAAAAATTATATAATAGAAATATCAAGAATAGAATATTTGATATTCAATAAAATCAACATTAGAATATTTGATATTCATGAAAATCAAGATTTGGAATATTTGATATTTAAGATTACCAAGATTAGAATATTTGATATTCATGATAATCAAGATTTGGAATATTTGATATTCAAGATTATCAAGATTAGAATATTTGATATTCATGATAATCAAGATTTGGAATATTTGATATTCAAGATATTCAAGATCTTGTATTCTCATTCTAAATATGAGATGATACAAGACTTCATGATCATTAATTTTGAAGGTGTAATTTTCGAAAATTACATGTTATTGGGCAATAAAAATATTTTTCTTTTTTCTTGTGTTGTAATTGTTCATGTGGCCTCCGGATGTACGAGCAAGGGCAAGGGAATACTTGATAAGGCTTATTGGGTTGATCAAGTTGATCGTGCGCACCGGAAGCAAGTCTCTCAAGATTTTGTCATCAAGAGGTATAATTCACTTAAACGCCTAGTTCTGCATGTGTAGGGATTTATGTGATTTTATATATTCATATGTTTTGCATGCAATCCTATTGTTGGGTGTTCAACTATTTGATTTAATTTTGTTTAAGTCATGGTATTAGTTGTAGGCTTAAATTTTTATTTAGCGTATAACCCGAATAGATCCTCGTTTAATTCCCCAATAACTGGTATCAGAGCCGGTTTCAGGCTCTATACGTTAAATTGTAATTTAAGTGTTTAATATTAAATTTGAAAATTGGATAGTAGAATTACTAGATCTTTTTTGCAGGTATCCAATTGTCATTGTATTTTATATTTATTTATGCATGCATGTATGATAATGCAGTTTTAAAATCCAATTCGTTCGGATCGTTTTTCCCGTGAGAAACCCACAGGTAGACTAGGATATTTTTATGTAATAGACTAGTCTAGACGATATGTTTATTCATTTATTTTTATAAATAAATTGTAACCGATATCAAAGATGAAGGACGGAGATATTAAAACCCGTTGACAAAGTTGTAATTTTGTTGCGGTCGAATGAGAGCTTAAATCAAGACGGACGATAAAGCTTGAAGAAGAACGATGATTACGATATCTCGTAGTCAAAATGAGAAATTAAACCGTGACAATTGGATATAATGTGCCAATTTGTTTAATTTGTCTTAATGCATGCTTTATTTATTTAATTTGATTAAATATTTGATTGCATGAATGTCGTGATGAAAAATCTCAACTCCGAAAATTACTAAGTATGTTTTAAATATAATTCGGTATTTTATTTTAGATAATAAAATTGAATTATTTGGCCTCCATGATTTATTTGTTTGTGAAGTCTTTTGGCTACGCATTGGCAAGCTTCTTTCTCCCTATCGGAAAGGCCAAAAGATAAGTTCACATTAACAAATTCCCAAAAGGATGATTGTGTATTATTATTAGTGACGGTATTGACCCTCCCATCAAGTGACATATTCAAAATGAAGTAATAATCCTGTATTTAATCATGTATAAAATTGGTATTTTATTACTCCCCATCGGAGTCTCTACCGATATTATATGGTCAAGTGGGAGCCGACTATTAATTTTTGAAATTAAAAGTTTATAACTGTTCCTGTTTGTAACTTGCTTAAATTTTTTTGGCCGATTTTCAACCTTATAAACAGAAGATCTAGGATCACTTCTTCATTCTACATCAATATTTTCGAAGCCACACACCACCACATAAGAGATAATTTTCGAGAGAGAGAGCGAGTAAGTCTTCGAGAGCAAATTACTCTGAGGAAGAAGAGTAGAGGATCGATTCAAGGATTATAACAAGGCCGGACATACACACACCTCTTTCTTTTCAAAAAAATCAAAGGTGGGGATTTAACGATGAAAAGTGGTATTTCTAGTTGGATTTTTAAATATCTTGTTGATGTGTTTATTTGTTTATGTGCTAAAGAGATTTATGGATACTCAGATAGTATCATATATGTTAAAGGCATTCAGATAATGCACATGGTATTCAGATAATACCACAGATTAGATACGAAAGTCGTATCACAGATTAAGAAAGATTGGTATGTTTACACGTTATCATGTCCTTTATATTTAGATTTCGAACTAACGTCCCCACTGAGTGATTATTTATGATTACTCACCCCTTTCACCAAATATATATTTTTCAGATTATTCTGAGTAAAAGGTGAGATGGCAAACGATGGAGGCAGGTGGATGTGATGCGAGAATTAATAAGATAAAGGACACGATTTGAGATTGCCAGATTATTCGTAGACTTTGTTTGCGGTTTTTAATTTAATTTCGGTACTTCTTGATTTATTTCTTGAGGATTTTGATTTATGCCTTATGAATTTATTTAGTGCATGGACACGTAATTGATTAAATTAAGTTTCTTGATTTAATGGATTTTATTGGATTTTCCTATATGAATTTATGTGAGTTAATTTAATAATTTCATCATGTGTTAAGTTATATAATTATTAGATATTAATTAGAGAAGTTAAATTTATTGCAAGGCTGTTTTAGGCGTCTTTTATGTATAGAAGTTGATTAGTCCAAGTTGCATGTGAAAAAGGTAAATTGTGGTGCTATAATTAATTATAGTCCTTGAATTTCATGTTCTAAATGTTGCGGGTATTAAACCCCCATAATTTCCGAAAATTGGTAGTATAGTTGCCATAAAATATTATGTGTATTTAGTCTATTTTCACGAATTAATTCATAATAGAAGCCTAGGGTTTGTTTTTAGTCCTATAAATTCCTACGACATGACTTTTATGTGAGATAAGTGGAATTTTTGTGAGTAAATATTTTTAATATGACAAACACTTATATACAAATTTCTACGGATCTAAGATCCGTAGAAATATCCATTTTTGAAAATTCAAGGGTCTAAACCGGGTCGGGTCGAATTTGAGTATTTTTTTTCCAAAATTCGCTTAGCTTATAATTTTTGCTCCCAGGTATGTTACAGTTGGGGCAAATGCATATTACTTTAAGGCAAAACGTGTGTTACAACCAAATTAAATGTTGTTTTCAACACATATTCATTTATTTTTGTAGAAGTAAATATTTTTCATGCAATAACACATGTATATGTTACATTGTATGTGTAACACATATTTATTCTTAATAAAAATACATTTTATCATATAGTAACACATATATGCTCATATAATAACACAAATTGAGGAACAAATATGTGTTACAATTAGAGTAAATATGTATTACTGCAAATTTATGTTACAACTGGAGTAAATTTGTGTTACTGCAAATCTGTGTTACATCTAAAATAAATGTGTGTTACAATTAGAGTAAATGTGTGTTACTGCAAATGTATGTTACAATTAGAGTAAATGTGTGTTACTGTATGCACAAACATTTATTTTTCCTTATAAAAATATATATTATATTTTATATAGCATATATAAGGTATTAAATGATGTATTAAGTACATGAATAACATATTATTAACATAAATCAACAAAAGAAAATAAAAAATAAATTAAGTAACACATATTTATACTTGCAGAAATAAATACATATTTACTTTATAGTTACTTGAAAAGTATAAAAAATTAATTTTTTAAGAATTAGTAACACAGATTTTGCCTAATTGTAACACGCCTTTGCCCAAATTGTAACATACCTGGGAGAGAAAAACATATTATTAACATAAATCAACAAAGAGAATAAAAATAAATTAAGAAACACATATTTATACTTGCAAAAATACATATTTTCTTTATAGTTACTTGAAAAGTACAAAAAATTAATTTTTTAAGAATTAATAACACAGATTTTGCCTAATTGTAACACGCCTTTGCCCAAATTGTAACATATCTAGGAGCGAAAAAACCTGGAACTACAAGTTGCTCGAATTTTGGAAAAAAATATCCAAATTTGACCCGACCCGGTTTAAATCCGCAAATTTTTCAAAAATTGATATTTCTACGGTATAAATTTGTACACAAGTGTTGCTCTTTTAATATGTATTGTATGATTTATTAGAGTATTTAGTAGTTATGGAAAGCATGGCAAGTTAAGAAGTATTAGCAAATAAATTTGTATGTAAAGAGGAAAAATAAAAAGGTTCAGCGGAAGTCCCACAACCCGGGAGACGGGATCAAAAACAATTTATGTTGGTCTCGTTAAAAATCTCGCCGAAAAACTACCCTTGTGGAAAAACCGGATGGAGGGAAAAAGAGTACCAAATAAATTAAAGTCATCCCATAGGAAAAAATAATAAAAAGCAAAAAGAAACAAAACTGCCGAATGTCACAACATAAAAGGCAACAAAATCTGCCAAATTTGCCCAGAAAAAAACGTCAAACAACCAGCTGACCAGCCTCAATGGTAACCCTCACAGCTCCAAATCCGCATAAGGAAGCACCAATAATATTCCAACATTGTAACAGCAAAGTAAGCCCAATAGCATACTACATCCTGCAAAGGTAACGTTCCCAGCTTTTTGTAACGGTCCATAGATGCCAATTAATAAAAGAAACGAATATTCCAGCTCCAATTCTGCAAAAGGACTCACCAGTAACATCCAGCCCACATTCCGTCAGCAGCATAGGAAAAAAAAAATAGGCTGCAAACAGCCAACTACCATAAGAATTCCAGCACAACAGGAGTATAAGGAAAATTCCCCAAAGCAGGCTGCCAAATGAGACTCCAAAACAACCGAAAATGAGGGTATGATTGTGAAACTCCCTACAACATTCAATTCCAGCAAAGCAGCCAAGTGCCCCAACAATACCGCCCAATTGCATCAACAAAACTTCAATTAATAAAACCAGCTGCATTCCAGCCCCAAAAACACATCCATGCAATGTGTAGCCAAACGAGTCAGCAGTGGAAAGTTGATCACCCCCATAGCCATGTAATTCCCTGCCATAAACTGAGGTGTGAAAGTAGTAACTCCTGCTGTCAATTTCAAAAAGAAACAGCAACATGTGGCACCCAAATACTACCCAAACTAAACAGCAGCCTACACCCGTCCGTACACCCTCAATTCCATCATCAGCAATGAATACATAGAATGAGGAGAAAATAATGAAACTCCAGCTGCCAAGTTCAAGCAACCTGCACAAAAAATTCCATACCAAAGCAGCAACATCCCAGCGTGAAATAGCCCGGACTCCGTCCATAGCAGCACAGCAAGACCTGCTCACATTCGAGGCCCAATGAAATAACACATTCACACCGTCCATTCCAGAAAGGACCCCCAAACGAAGTCCAATGCGTCCAGCAAGAGCACAACCCTTGTCAAGCCATGCTAACCTGTCAACTTGTGAAGTGCAGCAGCAATTCCACAAAATAAACCAAAATTCCCCTGCCAATGTAACACCCAAAATAAAATGAGGAAACAACCAACCCCTACCACATCAATATACAAAGGCCAAACTACACAGGATCCCCAATTAAACAGAAAAATAACCCCAAAAACAGCAGCAAAAATAAAAACGCTGTACCAACACTGCTGGACTAATTGTAATCCCGCCAACAAAAGCAAAAGAAACAGCAGCAACCTCAAATCAGAAACTGCCCAAATTGAATATGAATCCCACATCTTTAAACTGTAATCCGATGGAAATCCGAGTGAAAATCCATATAAAGGGAATGACCCAAAAAATCCGGGCAGCCACCCTCACATATCTCAACAGACCGTCGGCGAGCTAACAGGTCAGCAATAGAATTATCTTCCTGATAAATATGTGAAATCCGCACCGTCATCGAATCCATTAAAACTAAGACAAACTCCCAACGAGCCCTCACTCTCCAAGGAATTATGCCAATGTCCCGACGCATGGTTTTGACTGCAAGTTCCGAATCTGATTCAACCCATACATTTCTCCAACCTCTCGCATGTGCAATCTCAATTGCCCAAAGAATCGCATGCAATTCAGCCTCGATTAGCCAACCCCATCATAATAAAAAAGCCTCGAGAATTACGGAAAATGACACCAGCATAAGCGTCACAAGGAGGGGAAACTAGACTAGCATCAACATTGGCTTTTACCCACCCTAAAGGAGGAGGCTGCCAACGACCACTAACCACCCTCAAATGAGCCCTCGTGTGAAGAGAAATGACCAGCTGTCGAACAATCAAAAGCTCCCCCACCGTGCCGAACGAATGACCCCCAACCAAATCCGCCGAGTCCCTAACTAAAGACAAAACCTGAGCAATACACCTCCTAGGAGAGGCAGTAACATTGTCATGGAAGCAGAGATTCCGCATTCGCCAAATCCCCCAAACTGAAGTAATGAATGTAATTTACCAAAGCCGCCCGATTTGAGGAGAAAAACTCAAAAGAGAGGCAAAAACCAAAAGAAATGAAAAATCCTCAGTCAGGGGAAGGCTAACATAAAAAAGATGGGCAACAAAATCCCATAAACATCTAGAAAAAGCACAATCCAGTAAAACATGTGAGAGGCTCTCCGAAGCAGCCATACAAAGAGGGCATATATTAGGACCAACTACCGCAAAGTAGGGCAGCCAATCCGATGTAGGGAGCTTTCCGTGCAAAGCGCGCCATACTAGAGTAGACCTACATGGTGGGATATAAGACTGCCACAGCCATTTATACGGGACTGCATTGGGGACAGCAGCCCGTAAACTATCAAAGGTTATCCTCGAAGTGAATTCCCCAGACACTGTGTCGCCCCAAACTACCCTATCCTCCCCCTCTAAAATAATTACATCCAAAATGTCCTCCACAATGTGAGGGTAGGCAAGAGCAAAGGAAAGATCCAGGTGCCAACAATCATCGAAATAAAAATCTTCCACCTGACCCACTAGTGTTTGGGCAACATGAGGGGGTATATCTAAAGCATCCACCAGTACATATCCTAGCCAATTGTCATGCCAGAACTTTACCTTCGAGCCACGACCCACCAACCAACGAGCTCCAGGTTGAATAGAAGGCAGGTGCCGTCGAATCCCAGACCAAATGGATGAAGAAAAAGAGGACCGCTTCGGAATACGGTCCCTAAAGAATCGATCATGCAGCAGCTTAAAGTCAATAGTACTAGCCTGAAAAATATCCCAAGCAAGTTTGAAAGTATACGATGCATTTGCGAGACGCAGTGATCGAATGCCTAGACCACCTTCCACGAGGGGGGAACAACACTTCGCCCAAGCAACAGAACAAGAGGAGTTTCATTTTTAAGTGGAACCTGTCCACACAAAGTTCCGCATAGCTGCATCAATTCTTTTCACCAAACACACGGGCCATTTGTATATCATCATCATGTGAACTAGAGAAGACACTATAACTGAACCAACTAGACACCGTCTACCAGCCATTGAGAGGGAATTGCCTTTCCAACGAGAAAACTTGGCCAAAATAGAATCTGCCACTGCTTGCAAATGAGCTCGCCGAGGGACACCCAAAAAAATGGGGACACCAAGATAAATAAAGGGAAGAGACCCGCTGTGAATGCCTGTAATCCGATTCATTCTCCGACGAAGAGCCGTATTCACTCTCGGACCATAAAAAACTCTTGACTTATCCAGATTATAGAGCTGGCCCAAAATATGTCCATAAGAATTAAGAATATAATGAAAAGCGTCTATACACGCGTTAGTTGCACGAAGAAACACAAGAATGTCATCTGCATAAAACAAAAAAGGCGGCGCACCGCGGATGGATTTCAGCCAGCCAACCCCAAAACCCCAATCCAGCCAACGTCCCAATGTCTCCTCAGCCAGACAAAACAGGAGGGGAGAAAGTGGGTCCCCCTGTCGAACACCCCGAGAACATGCAAAATAACCCCGTGCCACCCCTCCCATGAGGATAGAAAGGCGTGAAGAGGAAAGAATAGCCCGAATAATAGTTTGAAACTCAAGGCTAAACCCCATGCGGGTAAGAACGGCTAATAAAAAATCCCAATCAACAGTGTCGAAAGCTTTAGTTATATCAAATTTAATAGCCATACCGGAAGTGATTCCCCTCTTGTGCATGTCATTCAGAGTTTCCGAAGCCAAAGCAATGCACGTGTGGATGCGTTTTCCCGGAATGAACCCATATTGGAAAGGAGAGAGGTAATGAGCGATCAACGAACCAAGACGGGTAGCAATTATCTTTGTGAAAACCTTGAATATAAAATTGCTAAGCACAATAGGTCTGAAATCCTGAATACGTGTAGCGCCCGCGAACTTTTTGATAAGAACCACAAAGCTGGAGTTTATCCCAGGAGGGATACATGCAGTACGAAAGAAATATTCTACAGCCGAAAACATGTCACTCATGATGATGTCCCAACACTTGCGGAAAAACAAACCGGGAAAACCATCCGGGCCCGGAGAACTGCTGTCATCCAAATCAAAGACCGCCAAACGCACCTCCTCCAAAGAGGGAGACGCTATAAGAGACGTATTATGGACATCCGAGATAGTCCGAAAAGGAAAAATATTTAGAATAGAGAAATCCGAAGACAGTGAAGTATCTTTCGCAAACAAATTTTCGTAGAAAGAAATCACATAGCTCGATATAGTATCCTTATCCGACGTCAACTGATCATCAACCAAAAGTTCAGTCAGATCGTTATTTCCAGGTCTTGTGCGCTGCAAAAGATGGAAAAACCCAGAATTATGATCCCCATCTGTAAGCCACTGGAGACGGAAGCGCTGGGTATAGAACTCCCGTTGGCGACGAAGAAGACCATTCAATCGAACATGACATGTGATTTCCTCATTAAACCTGTCCTCAGTGTCCCCGTGACTATAAATTTCTTCTTGTATCTCAGTCAACCTATCCGACACATCCGAAATTTCCGTAAAAATATTTCTGAATACCTCCCGATTCCAATCTTTTAGCCGTTGCTTTAGCAACCTAAGTTTGAATGCCAGGCTGATGATGGGGTCCATAGCCGAAGTGGGCGAGTCCCATATCTGCCGAACAAGGGAAACAAAGACCGGGTGTTGTGTCCACATAGCCTGGAAGCGGAAGGGTCGTGGGGGCCCTGAATTACCCATATCCAAGGAGAGAAGCAGTGGATGATGGTCCGAAGAGTGACGATGAAGGGTCTCGAGTCGCAAACTATACCATTTGCGAACAAAAGAAGGAGATGCCAAAACCCGGTCTAACCTTGCAGAAACTATACCTCTAGCCCCCCGGCGAGAAGACCAAGTATAGGGGAAGCCACTGGACTCTAAATCAAGCAAACCCATGGTATCAATGAAGGCCCGAAATTCCTCAATCGGAAGTGCACTTGTAATCACAGCGGGGGCCCGTTCATGTGCCCCCAGAACAACATTAAAATCTCCCATCATGCAGGCTGGTTCGGTGCCAATACCAAGTAAGGAATCCCACAATCCTCGACGGAGGACGTAATTATTTTTCTCATGCACAAAGGCCAAAGTAAATAGTGAAGGCATGTGACAATGAATGATCACACATTGATCCGAAGAAGTACCCAAAGATAGGGAGGCACGCAGGTGATGCTGATAAAGAACCCAAATGTTCGGGCGAGAGTAGGATCGTGAATTTGCCACTACGAGTTCCAGACCAATGCTCCGCCAGTAACTTGAGCAAACTGAGTGGAAGCGAATCTTGGGTTCAATTAAAGCAATAATATCTGGTCGATAAGTATGGCAAATATTAAGGAGCGCATCCTGAGTGAGGTTATTGTCAAACCCCTGCACATTCCTAGATAAAATAATCATCCCAAAGAGACTGACCGTGCATCAGCGGCCCTGAAATTTCCCCATCCACATCATCTGCCCAACTCCGTCTAGCCACAAGAGTTAATTCTAGCGCTTTGGGACCCTGACTATCAAGGACCAGTCTGCCTTTGGCCTTATTTTTCAACTATTGAAGGGTCCTCAAACCTTCTTCTGAAATATCTGAACCCCGAAGCACATGCCGAAGAAGGTCTGTGCCACGGGAAGTATAAGATGAGGTACTATCAGTGCGCTGTCGAGGGCCAGAAGGGACTGATGGATCACCAATATAGGCCAGAGGAGGAAGCGCCAAGGGAGCCGGAACCTGAGAAGACGGGGCCAAGGCAGGATCGAGAGAAGATCCCTGTTGCACAAGTTCATTCAAATCCTCAGCCACCCTATCAATGGAGGCCAGCCTCGCACCTTGAGAAGAGAAAGGGACTTCAGGTTCATCCACTGGACGACGCCGGGGCCGACTACAACTGCGATCTCGCAGCCTCGTATCAGCAGCAGCCCGTCTTCGACATCGGGATGGGCCATATCCCACTACCGAACACTCACGACAATATTCCGGAAGAAGCTCATAGGTTAGAGATGTGAACGCACATTGTCCCGCCCCGTCTAAACATAATCCTTTCCTCCAAAGGATCCTTTAAATCAACCTCAATAAGCATACGAGCATAGTGCCCGTATGTCATGGTCTGAGTATTATCATCAATACGTACTAATGTCCCAACCGCAGAGTCCAACGACACCAAGATGCGGGGGTGCCAATATTCAATAGGAAGGTCAGCAAAACGGACCCCCACCCGAGCCGTAGAAGTCTTGGCTTTCTGAGGATTAAAATCGAGGACCCACTGCTAAAAGCGAAGCAAACCCGTGCTGATTTTATACGCCTTTCCTTGGATAATCTTTCCTCTGTCCCCTGCATTCTCTGTTAACACAGTATAGAAGCCCCTTCCCAGGGGAATAAGTTTTGGCTTGGAAGAGAACCCAAAAACCTGCGAAATTTCGGAGTTCAAGGCAGTACCATTGAGTAGTGGCTTCCCCGGCATCGTTATCAAACGTCCAATAACAGTCGATTGAAAAACGTCCAGGTTTGCGCGATACTCATCTTCGTCAAAATTTACAACCATAAAATCGCCCTGCCTTGAAGGTTTCAGTGAAGGTTCGCTGTCATCTGTTGGGGGAATTACACCCGTCGTACCGGTACCCTCCATGAGGACCTACGCAAAGGAGCGGCGCCCAGCCGAACCCACGCCCCCCCCAGGCAGCAGAGGGCCCATTACCCAAATTTGAATCAGTTCCAGAATCTGGCAATCCCCCAATCGGTCTGCCTAGATCAATATTAGGAGTAATATCAGCTGTCCCACACAGAGAAGGACTCGAATTCGGTGCCGGGTCGACCACGATCGGTGGCGTTGACTTGAGCGATGAGGAAGTCCAAAAGTCGCTGAACCTTGGCAGGTGAGAATTCAAAGCCTGAACCAAATCGGATGGGAGGGAAAAATTATTCAATAAAGGCAGAAGACCGAATGGAGGATGCCCAGGTGATGATCCCCGATTAAGGCGAATGAACTCACGGATAGCCGGATGTAGTTGAGTAAGAACATCCAAGGTATGGTGGGAAAGTGCGGAATCCGAAGACGTATGTCTTGGCGGCATGATTTGGAGAAAAGCAGAAATACGCCGGAAGAGTTACCGGAATTACACCGGAGGATCTAGAGAGAACATTTTTCAAGGCCAGATAAGAAGTGAATCCAAGATAAGAAGTATTAGAGAAATGAGAATTTAGAAATAATTAAGGGACTGTTTGTGCACACCAGATTTTGATAAATACACCCACTGGATGATTTTCGAATTTTACTTTCTTGCTACTATTCACGAGATTTTTAGATTGTATTATATGTCTAATTGATGTTATATATGCTGCATAATAGTGGAATAAGTTAGGTTTGCATATGAACTATATTTATTTGAGATGAAGTCCCATGATCAATAGAATTTTATTGTTTGATGACATGAATTTTATGTTTGGTTTCATTATTTAATTCATAAGAAATTATTCTAATTTTAGTCATAAAAGGTTTTAAAAAGAAAAGAAATTTTATTCCAGGCACGTTATTTGCGCTCTAAAGAATATTTCCCAAATTATTTCATAAGTAAATAAATATAGGAAAGACTTCCACTGTTTATAGAAATTGGGGCGTGACAGATGGAGAGGATCTCTACTGACAAGCAGAGAGCTGACATCCTGACTAAGGCTTTGCCTGAAACCAGGTTTCTTGAGTTGTCAATAGAGTTAGGACTTATTGACCCAGGTGTAGAGGATTCAGTATGAATCCTGGTTCAGGATTGAACAAGGTGGTCAGGAGGGATGACTAACTTAGGATCAAGAGGAAGGTTTTATAGAGAGAGATGATGTATGACTGTCAAGGGGAACAGACATTCAGAAAGGATGATCAGTTTAGACTGACAAAGGATCAGGACACGGAACATCATCTTTTGATCTTGTCTGTCGTATTGTCAAATCAAATATTTTTTTCGTACAATCTCAGCCATTCATTTAATATTCAGTTATTATTTAATGCAAATTATTTGAATTAAATACGGACATGCTCTGACGTGCATTTAATGCAAAGTGGGCGGGAACAGTTTCCGATAAAGTTTTTGAATCATTACTTTGAAAACTGGAACGGCTCAATCCACGTACATGCAGTTTTTCCGCATTAATTTTAACTGTTGAATTTCATAAGTCATTTCATCTGAGCCGTCCGATTAAAACTGAATTTTTGTATAAATAGGAGAATATTTTGTCATTGCATCCTTTACGCACACTAAATATTTCTTGCTATTTCTCTCTATGCAACTTACCTTCCTTCAAGCATTCATCAATGGCGTCTCCGTCAGCAAACTCGTTCTTTGATAACATATTTCACTTGAAGGACCAGGTTTGTTTCGAGCCAGTGGCGGATTTCTCTTCAAATCATCCAGACACCATTCTCACTCGAGAGCTGTTCGAGAATGCTGGGTTTCTCAACTTTGTCACTGTGAAGTCGGAAAGATTGTATGCTAGACTTGTTTCTGTGTTTTACTTGAAGATGAAGCAGAACAATGATGGAGAGTGGGAGACGTGTATTCCGACTTCCTACAATATGGTTGAGAAGGGGGAAACCGTGACTTGAAGGAAGTGGTCCATTGTGAATATCAGGGGAATGATCAAGGCAACGTTCAATCTTCCTGACTTAGGGAAGATACCCCAGGAGTACGGAGTGGGCCTTGAACAAGACTTCATCAATTCTCTCTACGATGGAGTGGCTTCAGTGAAGGCGAGACTGAGAAAATCTGTGCTCAGGACGTCAGCTCGCCATTTCTTTGACCTGACAAGTCAAAGCGTTATGGGGATCGTTTGTGGCTTAGAACATATCTCCCGACCATAGCTGAACATCATGATGACTGTGAAGGATGGCTCAGTTAACTCTTTCAACTGGGAGGAATACTTTCTGCAACTTCTGGTGGCGGAGTCCAAGAAGATTGAGTATTCTCCGGAATGTCAGGCTACCTTCGCAAGGCATGTGCATTTCGGCACTAAGATCTCCCTGATGGTAGAGAAGTTGAAAGTGGGAGATATTGATATCTCTCATGCCATCGATATTCCAGCCCGAGTTGATCTATTCAGATCTCTTTCTGATGATGCTGGAAAGAAGAGGAAGAAAACCTCATGAAAGGCTCAGGCGAACACGACTTCAAAAGTCAAGGCTCAGACGAGCAAGCAGGCTCAGGTGAAGGCTCCTGTGAGCAAGCCTGCTGAGGTAAAGGATCCAAAACTAGCTGAAGTGAAGACTGCTAAGTCCTCTGAACCCAAGACTAAGCAGCAGACTTTGACCTTCAAGTTTAAAAGATCAGCTGAGGACGAGAAGAAGATTGAGGAGAAAGAGAAGGCAATTCAGCAGGTGACTCCGGAAAGGCACCCTGATCAGACTATTCTAGAGGTCGCTCCTATTGCTGCAGTTCCGGAGGTTGCACCTTCAGAACCACCATTTCTGTATGAACAAGACAAAGCAGATGATGTCATACATTCCGTGGTTTTGCTGACTATCAAGAAAAGGAGGTTCGTTCTAAGAAGGTCAGGGGGAGCCCGCTGCTGAGGTTGCTAAGGAGGAAAAAGGTGAAGGTGAGAAAAGAGATGAAGTGATGGAAGAAGAGAAGGTGGAAGAGAAGGGAGAGGAGCATGCTGAGGCTCCATGGATGTTTCCAGTCCCTGCAGAGGATAGCCTTACTGATTTCGAGATTCTGGTTCAAAATCAGGCCGCGGATATGGTTGATAGGCGGTTCCCTGATCTCACTGATGCTCAGAAGGAAGCAGTGGTGCAATTCCGCACTTATGCGATGATCAGAAGAGCTACATTTCCTGAGCTCGCCATCCTTGGTGAAACAAAAGAATGGGATAGGCTTGCTGACGATGAAGCCGCTCTCTTAGATGCCTTCGAGGTAAATTCCCTGAACCAACTGAACAGATTTCCTGACTTTGTGCAAACGGTTAGGAACATCTATCATGAGGCTGTTGTTGCTGAGCCGAAAAGGAATGAAAGGGAAGGTATGGAGCTGGCGATAGCTCCGGAGGTTGTTGAGGGGGCTGTTCACGAGATGGATGTTGAGAAGGAGGTGGAAAAGGGAAAGGAAGTTGTGGTGATTACTGATTCTGATCAGCAAGGTGTGATTGAAGGGGTCAGTGCACCAGCCGATGAAGCATTCCTTGGACCCGTGACTGCTGAGGCTTCAGGAGAGGGTCCACATGATCTTGTTTTTGTTCCTGAAGGACGCATTCAAAGACAGTATATGTGGTTGCGAGCGCACGCTGGTGTCTGCAGATTGCTGAATATACACAACACGAGAATTAATTGGTGCAATCTTTATAATGCACTGATTAATAATCGTATGAAGAAGATGCATCAGGAGCAGGACCAGATGGTTCGAGAGGTGAATGATGGTCTGGACTGTCTATCAGAACTTGGAACATCTCACGCTGTGGAAGTTGCAACTGTTGTAGGGCAAGTAAGGGAAATGCTTCGCGACTGTAAGAGGATGACTTCAGACGCCTTGGCTGAGCAGGATTTAAAGATGACCAAGCTGATCGATCAGCAATTGGATGAGAAGGTGAATAAATTGATCGATTGTAGGCTAGCTCAGCTGAAGGGAGAGTTGAAAGCTGAAACTAGGAGTGAGATTTCTGAGGAAATGAGGTAGGCTCAGGGTGCTCTGGACTCCAAGGTGGATCAGCTGAAAATAGAAGTTAATACTGCTGCTTCTGTGGAGGTGAAATCTCAATTTGGGGTTCTAGAGTCCCGACTGAAGAAGGAGCATCATGAGGCGATAAAGGGGTTAAGTCTGGATCTGAGGGGAATAGTTAGTCAGATTGGACAGACTCTGAAAAAGCAGAATGACATGGCTGATCAGTTCATATTCTTGCACTGTCGGTAGAAGAAGTGGTTGACAAAATCAACACTGATGATGCCAAAAAGGGGGAAGGAGGAAAGCAAAATGGTAAAGGTAAAAAGAAGAACTTCCTCCCTCAACTGAAGGCTACTGAAAGAAAGGGAACGAGATCAGTTGCTGCTACTGAGGTAGAGAACCCTGTTGATGCTGAGTCTGAATCAGATCCGAAGAGACCGAGGAAGTCTTATGAGGATCCCGCCATGAAGCCTCTTTTTGCAGAAATGGAGGAAGCTATGCATCCGGGGTCAACCACCCAGAAGAAGGAAATGACTGAGTCGGAGCTAAAGGCGAAGATGAGGGAGTTGTCGCTACTCAGTCAGATCCAGAGGCTAAAAGACAATGAGGAGTACCTGACTTCGCAGATTGAGAAGCAGAAGAAGGTTGCTTCAGTATCTCGGATAAAGGCTCCGAGAAAAATGGTGGTTGCCCCGACGCAAGGCCCTCCTCCGGTGAAGTTGGTGGAGGATTTCATTCCGGTAGAGATGCTGGAAAGTTGGATTCCCATCAGGAATCGGTGGACATACTTGTACTATGTGGTAGGGATTTGGGATGGGCTTTAGGATCACAAGGAAGCAATCCTAAACCACTGGATGATGGAGGAGCATTTTGACTTATGATTTGAAGTGGTAAGGTATGCTGACATTGCTGGCGTTGAGATTGCCCCTCTGGAACTCATCAAGTATTCGCCACCTCTCCACGGAAAGTCCAAGTAGCAAGAGGAAGCGGTGAGGATCAGAAGAGTTGTTGGAGCCCTAAGTGACCGGAGCAAGATGAATCAGATTTGTTCCGGGTGTTGGACATGTATGAGATCCCTCGCACCAAGTGGAATGCTGATGAAGAGTAAATAGATCAGGAGTTAGTTGTTCAGGAACCTTTTGTAATAGCTTCAGATCATTTGTACTTTGTTGAAGAATTAATGAAGTTATTTATTGTTCCTGAGTACAACTTCTTGTTGACTCTTGATCTATCTTCCAGCACTCTTATTAAGAACTGTACTAACCCATTCCTTGTTTCCATCTTATAGACTAAGTGCCTAGTTTGTCAAGAGGTACTGAGTTGTTTCTCTGACTAAGTCAGTTGATTGTATAGATGGTTAGGAATTTGCTTAAGGGTTTTGGCATCATAAAAAAAGGGGAAATTGTTGGGACAATCTGAGTATTTTGATTAGATCCCAAAACCCCTAATGATTTGCCTAAGTACAGTAGTCAGGATTATCTAGATCAGGATTAGTCAGGTTAGAGATTCTGCTCAGAGGGAACGTATTGAAGACTGAAGAATATTGGAGTCGACCCAATTGCCTGAAGTCAGATATGCAACTCACCCTGAAGCGGTCAGAGTCAGTCCGAAGATTGCCTGAACTGAAGTAAAAGACCGAAGACCTGGAGATCCATCCTGAAGAAAATCCGGATGTTTCCACTGACTGATTTTTCTACTGAGTACACTAAGCATGCTCAGGTCAGAACTTAGTCAGTGAAGTACAATGTAATGCACGTAAGACCTGATTTAGGCGTTGGATCAGTTTGTCTGATCCATGTAAGTCCAAAGCGAAAAGGTTACATATGCTATGGGACAGTTGACATTTATGTTAACACCTAAGACAAAAAGAATGTCAATGGACTTCATTAAAGACAAACATTCATCCTGAGTAAATGACAAGAAACTCGGAGACTTGAATGTACGAGGAAGGACAAGTGTCAGACGAACAACTAGCCATTTGTACGGAGAGCTAATCGTCAATTGACACGCACGTACGGAGTCTGTGCAGCAATTAATGCTTCATTCAATGCGTCTCAGAGTTGCAGGCGGCACAGAATTTCCAGATTAAGCATGGGAAAAAGGTCAACAATTACATCTAGCCTGCAACTACCCTAAAATAGAAAGATTTGGGTGGAACTCCTCCAACGGATCTATTTTAAATTTGCCTATAATACAGAGAGCCTTGCACCCATTCAAGGCTAACGGGAAATTTCCTAGTGAAGTATCTCAAGAATCCAAGCACTCAAAGCATACTTTGAACAACACTCTGCAATTAAATTTCCCTAGTGTTGTAGTAGGATTCACTCTGTATTATGCTTAGATTGATAGCTCTAATCTTTAGCATTGATTTGTATTGCTAGGGCTATCCTTAGTTGGAATCAGAATACCAAACCCCTCAGGTTGTGAGGAAGGTTGGTTAGAAGGATTAAGACTTGTAAAACCACCCAGGGGCTAAGTTCCTAAGAGAGGAAGGAAGCTACTCGTGTCCCTTGGCACGTAAGAATCAAGTTCTGATCCTCAGTGGAAGAGGATCACTTCCTGTTAAATCAGGCCGTGGACATAGGAGTTGGTTATCTCCGAACCATGTTAAAAAGCCCCCTGTGTGCTGATTTACATACTTGTTCAGGATCATAATTGTCATCATTATAAACTGAGCATACTTGCATTGTTTTGAAACAATCAGACTGAACCAATCATCCTGGCCTTTAAAACTATGCACCTGCCTTAACCACCATTTTCTAAGCAAAGTCAGAGAAAACGTTTTCAGAAACTAAAATGAGTAGAACTTATGGGCTCACATTACACACGTACTCTAGCTTACTGAGATAGTAGTCCAACTGACTCGCTTCCGATCAGTCAGTAGGTTTGTTATCTCTACTGAGCTTCTGAGCACAAAACTCGTACTTAGCCTATCTCACTCCATACTGACTTGTCCTTGCTGCCCCTGCAGACTATCAGTTTAGTGAGTATTCTCAGGATCTTCCTGACTGAGTGTGTAAGAGTATTTTCTGAGGATTTTTGGAAAATCTAACATCAGTGTATTCCCCCCATACACTGATTTACTCATTTTGGGACCAACATCCCATTAAATCGGGAAAAGTGGATGTAGGAGAGTTTAACTCTGAACCACTATAAAACCACTGTGTTCTTACTGCTTTACTCTTTTGTGTGTGTTGATAAAATCATTGAAAAGGTATTTACTTAATCAGCTGCTAAATTCAAACTCTGGTAAATACTCAGGCTACCTATCAGGGGACCTTTAAAGTCCACTGATTATTTCATAGGTCACCTGTGTTCTTAAGTCCGCTGTAACACCCATATTTTCAAAAATCTGTACTTACAGGTGTATTCCCCCCTATACACCTGTTATTGTTTATCTGGGACCAACAAGTGGTATCAGAGCAGGGGTTCTAAGAATCACTGCTTTGTCATATCAAAAGTGGTCATTTGAACTGATCTGACTAACCCTTTTCAGAGTATTGTTTGCCTAAAATATGTAACACGCAAGTGAACATGATCGTAGTAAGAGTAGCAAGGTAACCAAGTTTAATATCGAACACATGGAGATGGGAGATTGCTAAGTATGATTGTTGTCTAAAAATTGAAACTCAATAAAGCAATAAAAGGGTATGGTTTCTTATCTACTAAGCTTGTCAAAAATAGTAAACTAACTATCACATTTTTGCAAAAGTGAGCAAGTGGAGAGAACATGCATTAGTGTACTATCCTATGTTTCATATGGTGTCGTATCACTTAATCATGCAATGATCAATTGGATAATCAATTAGGCAAGGCCTCATTAAGGTGCAAAGGTTTCCCTAATTACACATTAAAGCTCTAATTGTAGTGCCTATTCACTAAGAGCAATTGTCATTGTCCTAGGAATTTCATCAAGCACCTAGCATGCATGGCCTAATAATAAGAATATTAAGGGAATGCTTCAATGCTACTATCTTGCTAACTCCCTAATGGCCCAAACAATCAATTAAGCATGCAAAGTATTCATACATATCAACAATGTAGAGAATCAATCATCCAACATCTCATAACAATCATAAGATCAACAATAGAACCATATTACTCAAAAGGAATCATACACCAATGCATAGGAGAATTAGCCCATGGCTAATTTGATATGAAAAGCTACAATTAAACTAACTACAATCATCATTTCAATGTAAATGAATAGAAATTGCAAAGTCTTACCTATTACAAGAGAAATGGGAAAGCTACTCACTACCTTGAAAATCTACCAAATGATCCGCCAATGGAAATTACAATTCAATCGGTCAAAACAAAGCTCTTGATGTCATGAGACCGTAGGAATAAACGGATCAACGGTCCGTGCGGTGGATCAAAAGTAATCGACAAAATCATGTGAAGATATTTAATGAACCCAAATGGTAACTTCCCCTAACTACTAAGAATCTAAGAGAATAAATTGGAAAATGAGAGAATGTCCTTGGAAATCTGAGAATGAAGTACTTATAGTACCCTCCATGCATTTACCAAGATACCCTTCCTTTAAACGCGCAAAAGACGACTTTAACCCTGAAAATCCAAAAATCTGACACTTCGCGCGACTAAGGCCCTTTCCTATCGACCATGGTCGACATCCAGCTCATATGCCGCACGAGCCGGAATGTGGCCGCTCGACCAAAGGGGTTCTGATGTCGACCAAGAGCATTTCCGTGCCGATCGATCTTCAACTTCTCATTTTCATCATATCTTGAGTTCTAGAGCTCTGATTGACTAGATTCTTTTTCTGTTGCGACCCTCTCTTCGAACTCTCGACATGGTATATCATTTGCACCAATTGGCTTGACTCCAGAAATACGGGCTTTTATCAAACTTGCTCGTTTCTTCCTCATTTTACTCGTTTTCACCTATAATCACAACTTTCTAGCTAAAAAGGGTTAAATACACAATATATAACATAATAGGGTCAAATATGAACATAAGCACATCAAAACCATATAGAAATGGATGCAAAAAGATGCAATTATGACCCTAATCAAGTATTTTCTAAAATGTCTACTCAAGCAAAAGGATCAACTAACACAGGGAACACAGTCACAGGAGCAGCCAATACCAATGTTGTTGGGAGTTCAGACTCCAACATGGGAACTAATCCTCTCAACCATCTATCACATCACAAGCTGCCCCAGTTCTCAGTGGAAGGCTATGACTTCTAGAAGATCAGGATGAGGGCTCACCTAGCCTGTGTAAATGATGAAATGCTCAGGGTCATCACCAGAGGTCCCTTTGTCTTTATGACTGCTAATCCTAGGATCACACAAGCTCAAATAAATTATCCTAGAGAAGAGTGGCCTAAAGATGAAGATGATTTCACTGCTGATGAGAGGAAGAGACATAATCTCAACTTTGTAGCAATGAACATCCTATACACGACCATTACTGACTCTATCATGGGAAAGGTTGTTCATTGCACAATTACAAAGGAGATTTGGGACAATTTGGTTCTCCTGTGTGAGGGCACTGACAAAATCAAGGAAAATAAATTGTCAGTGGCTTTCCAAAAGTATGAACAATTCTCAATGGAATCAAATGAGACCATTGATCAACTTGATGGCAGGTTTACTGATATCATGAATGAGATAAAATCCCTTGGGAAGGTCTACACCAAGAGGGAGGTTGCTCTTAAAATACTCAGGGGACTCTCACCTAGGTGGGATGTCTATTCTGTCTTGATGCAGAATACCAAGGACTTGTCCAACATGTCCATGCAACAAGTATTCTCAGAACTCAAGGCCTATGAGTTTGATTTAAACAGAAAAGGAGCTACAGAAGAACCTTCCTCATCTAAGAAAGGAGTAGCTTTCAAGGCAAGCAGTTCTGAAGCTGAACCAGCCAATATCATGAAGGTCAACAAGCCATGCAAATCACATGGCAAAGCTGACCTGAAAGAAGAGATGAACCTACTAGTAAGGAGGTTTGAAAAGTTAAATTCAAGATTTGGAAAATACAAGAGATACTATCAGGACACCAAGGAGAAGAAATCCAAATTTACTCCTAGAGATGAGAAGGAGCCTAAAAAAAAAAAATACAGGAGAAATCACAAAGGTGAAGAATCCACCTCAAAGTTAAATTCCAAAAGGAAGGACAAAGAAGAAGCTGATGATGATGATACCAAAAGATGCTATCAGTGCAACAAGACAGGGCACTTCCAGTATGACTGCCCTCAGTTGAGTACATAGGAGAGAAAGGAAAGGCAAGCCAAGAGGGAACAGAAAACTGGAAAGAAGAGCAATGATGGCAGAAGATGAGCAAGTTTCAAGCTCATCTGAGAAGATGTTCACTGATAGTACTGATGATGATCTTTACCTCATGGCCAATGAGGAACCTGAGGTACAATCCCTTCTTTGTCAATTGATAGAGCACTCACCTGGGTCTAGCTCAGAGTCAGCAGGGGACCTTAACCTTCAGTTCTCATTAGAACAATTGATGGTTGATTTCTCCAGGCTGCAAGAAGAATACCTCACTCTTGAGGAAGATAATAGGAAGCTAGCCACTGAGAATTCTTAGCTAGCTGAATCTGAGAATGAGGCAGACCTTGATTCAGCATCCCAGACCATTGCACTGACATATAAAGTGGAAATACTCAAGAGTCAGATCAGTGTAAAGGATGAATTGATCAGGGGACTGACTGATGATTAGATCAGGCTAGCTGGTGAAAACAATGAGCTAGTAATCCAAATCAAAACTCTTATCAGCAATGTAAATATGTTGAAAGAATCTGAGGATCATCTGCTGAGAAAATTAGAGGCTTTGAACAAACCCTCTCTTGCTATAGAGGAAAATCTGAGCTTGCAAAATAGTTCAGACAGCATACAAGGGATAGGATTCTTCCCATGCACATCCTCATAAGGTCCTCTCAACACTGCATCTACTAAGTAGTGGAGAGACAGTGTTTGTAAGGTCCTCTGAGAATCCCAGAAGGACCCTTGATAAGGGTAAAAGGCCTGCTGAACCAACTGAGGAGGTGATAGTGCCTAGTAGGCCTATTGAAAACACTAGAACAGCCTATACACCTCCTAGGAGAGACTCCAAGAAGTGTCAATTCCAAAGAAGGAATCAACCTTCAAGAAACAAGTGTAGTAGTGTTCAGTACACCTATCCTCAACCTAGATCATCTCCCAGGAGACAATCTAGGCAAATGACAAACTGGCCTGAACCCACTATCAGGGGAGTTGACAGAAGGGTTCATTATAGGGGACCTCCCTCATATGTGCCCTATGAGAGGAACTATATCATCCCTTATCAACAGCACTTCAGACCAGCTTCACCAAGGTCCTCTAGGAACAGGAGGAATCTTAGGCCATCTGTTCCTCAGAGGACCAACACTTATAGACAGTCAACTCCTAGGGCACCTAGGGAGCCCACTGTCTATGTAGATGTTTATGGGAGTAGAATCAGCCAGTCCAAAGTAATTAGGACTGTTAAGCAGATTTGGATCCCAAAAGGTACAACTAACCAAATAGGACCCAACACAAGATGGGTACCTAAGAATTAATTTTTATGCTGGACTCCTTGGAATCTCAAGATGACTGGTACCTAGATAGTGGTTACTCAAGGCACATGACAGGCAACCAAAGTCTCCTGACAAACTACAAAGAAAAGAAAGGCCCACAGGTCACCTTTGGTGACAACTACAAAGGAATCAGTAAAGGTTATGGTACCCTTCTGATAAGGTCAGTCCAGGTAACAAATGTATCATATGTCAGTGGACTGAAACATAACCTGCTATCTATAAGCCAATTTTGTGATAAAGGTTATAATGTTGAGTTCTCAAGTAACCTGTGTTGTGTAAGGAATGCATCAAACACACAGGTACTACTAACAGGGTCAAGGAAAGGAAATGTTTATCTTGTAGATTGGAGATCATGTCCAACAAAGTCCTGTCTAATTGCCAAAAGCTCCAGTGACCTGACTTGGCTATGGCACAGGAGACTCAATCACCTGAACTTCAAAACTCTCAATAAGATATCAAGGTTGAGTCTAGTGGAAGGGATACCTAATGAGGTGTTCAACAAGGATGACATTTGCAAAGCTTGCCAAGAAGGGAAGCAAATTAGAACCTCCTTCAAGGGTAAATCAAATCCCTCCACTGACAGGGTACTTCAACTACTGCACATGGACCTATTTGGACCTATCACACCAGCCAATATTAATGGAAGCAAATACACACTAGTGGTAGTTGATGACTTTTCCAGATTGACCTGATGATCTTCATGTCTAGCAAGAAGGAAACTCAACTCAGGCTACCTGAACTTCTAAAGAAGCTATCAAATGGAAAGGGTCTATCTATTGTCAAGATAAGATCTGATAAAGGTACTGAGTCATTAACTCTATTATTACTGACTTTTGCAATGAGTTAGGAATATTGCATGAGACCTCAGCTGCAAGAACACCCCAACAAAATGGGGTAGCTGAAAGAAGAAACAGAACACTAAAAGAGGCTGCCAGAACCATGCTTGCTGATGCAGAAATTCCCAAAAGATTCTGGGCTGAAGCCATTCATACAGCCTGTTACACTAAAAATAGGTCCATGCTCACCAAAACTCAAGGCAAAACCCGCTATGAGCTGTGGAATGGTAGGAAACCCCAGGAATCCTATTTACATATATTTGTCTGTAAGTATTTCATTCACAACAATGGGAAGAGACAATTGAAAACCTTTGATAGCAAAGCTGATGAAGGAATCTTCCTTGGATATTCCCAAATTAGTAGAGCTTTCAGGGTATACAATCTCAGAACCCTTGTGGTGGAAGAAACACCCCATGTTGTTTTTGATGAATCTACTATTGAGTCCAGGAAAGATCAGGCCATCAAGGATATCACTGATAAAATGACTAGCCTAAGCCTGGATAAGTCCACTGACAAGTCAGTGGATGCATATCTTCCTGCATGGGACAACTTGGGTTCAGAGGACTCAGGAGATGGGATATAGAGGACAAACCAACCTGAGAAAATCAATAATGATGGAAATGAGCTGAATGACACAATCCCAGCTCCTCAGGTAGCATCTGTCAATGAAGAAGCTGGCCAAGCTGAGACAGAAACTGAGCATAACATTCAGGGGGAAGACAGACTAGATTGTGCTGATAACTTTGAAACAATCCTGAATGATGACTCAGGCCTCCTTCCTTCTGCTCTCTCTCCTGATTTACTTATTGCTATCCAATCTAGTGACTCAATCCCAGAAGAAGGGATATCCCCTGTGGATAACCTCACTGAGAGAGGACAATCCAGAAGAAGGTGGTTGATTGATCATCCAATCAATCAGTTTCTTGGAGATCCTAACCTTGGAGTCAAGACTAGAAGTTTTCATGGTGAAAATGCTCTTGTTGGGAAATGACTTGTAAAATGTTTTGATAAAATCCCAAAGACTCCCCTGATGTAGTAATGTATCTCTAAAGACTTAGAAATCTAGCCCAAAGTGTTAAGAGGCTATGATAAAAACTTAGAAAATAAGTAACAGGACTTTACTGAAAAACTAGTCTGATGTATAGAAACTGGCCTGATGTTGAATTAGTAGATACACCCATTTTCTGAAGAATGCAACCCAGAAGCCTAAGTCCAAGCACCCTGATAAGACTCCCCTGAAGACAAGTAACCTAATCTATTAAATGCCTTCAGCATTTAATAAGGAAACTGCCAACACATAAATGAAGTGTTAAATGCGGCAAAGAGAATGTTCCAAGTCACCTGATGAAAAGACAGAGGACTTCAATGCAACCGTTAGGACTGGACTGAGGAACAATTAAGACAGGCCAATGAGAAGCTGCCACCTACGTACGGACCTGACACAAAGACTGACCTGTTAGTACCAAGTTCAGAAGCAACCAACTACCTAGGATGGCACAGTTTTCAAAGGCAGCTGCATTAACTCTAAGCAGACATTTAATGAGCTATCAACCATTAATGCTTAAGGAGTTGACCATCTAAAATCTAAAGAAGATCTTTGGAACATTGGACTGCTACATTTTCACAGAGTTGACCTTCCAAAATCTGAAGAAGATCTTTGGAACGTTGGACTGCTACATTTTCATAGATTTGACCATCCAAAATCTAAAGAAAATCTTGAAGAACGTTGGTACACCATGTTAGGATATCTGTGTTAGATGTTTTGATGATATAATAAACCAATCAGTTTGTAATAGGACCAGCTGAACATGTTAGTCAGCTGATGAGTAGTTAGGATTAGATAGGTTCGAGTGAGGGGGAATCTACCCTACTGCCTAGAAGATCCGAAGCTATCATAGAGAAGAAGACCAGCTAAGACCTTGAGGACTTAGCCGATTTCAGAGGACAGAAGATTTAAGCAGCTGACACTGGAGTATCGAGAGCAGATTATCAGAAGAGACAGATCAGCTGATATCAGAAGATCAGCTGATCAGCTGAGAGCACGTCGCAGACAAGACAAGAACCATGGATAAAAGTCATATTCAGATGAAGTCAAGAAGACCAGCTGAGGTGCACATCAGTAGACTTGCACATTAGCTGAGGTCCCTGTACCAGCAGACAGTACACCAGCTGAGGAGACAGATCAGCTGAGGTCTTGTGCTCGGCCCAGATTCTTCAGAATCATTTCAAGGGTTGACTTGCGACATAAAAGGGATTCCCAGAATAGTAGATCAATCAATCAAGGGGACAAACTTGATTGATTAAAGATCGCGAAGATTAACAGGAATCAAGAAGGAAATTTAATCAATATCATTGATTGATTGAATACGAAATTATAGATCTCAGATTTCTATTCTATCCCAACGGCTAGATATTTGACTCTATAAATTAGAGTAACAGTGATGATTTCAGTATCAGATTTACACGCATACCCAAAACTCTGTCAGAATTATTACTTGCACTCAAAAACCCCATTCATACTTATCCTTTGTAAAAGAAGCTGTGAGAAGTCAATTGCGATTGAAGCATTGAAAATTTGTAAGAGAGTAGTACTCTCGAAGTGTGTAAGTGAGTAAGTGAGTGAGTTAGTGGAGAGCCCCTCAACTCCAAGTTGGATTGAGGAGAGTGGATGTAGGACAGTTGGTCCGAACCACTATAAATCCCTTGCGTCTCATCTTATTTCTTTCTGTTCTTAACTTGTGCACATCACCTAAAACTGATTTTCATTAAAAATGTTTCCGCATAATTCACAGCACACAATTTTCAAATGTAGACTGCCTCAGTAGTGTGCTGGTTTTCTGAATAAGCAAAATAATCAAAAAAGGTTTTTGAATCCTTACAAGTCTATTCAACCCCCCGTTCTAGACTTGTTCAAAGGTATTCTTCCCTAAAACCTGCCTTTGGGACCAACAAGTGGTATCAGAGCAACTCTCCTTAGGAAACCATTGATGTGTGAAGGGACAGATCAAATCAAAGAGAACAAGCTTCAAGCCGTTCTACATACCTTTGACACATTTAAAATGAAAGCTGATGAAACCATTGATCAGCTGGATTTGAGTCTGACAAACATACTGAATAAGGCAAGCTCCTTAGGAAAGTATTACTTGGAGAAAGAGATTAATAACAAAATTTTGAGATCTCTTACTTCAAGATGGAGAGTGAAGGTGACTGTAATTAAAGAGACAAAGAATCTATCTGAGATGATTCATCATACACTGCTATCTAATCTGAAGGCACATGAGTTCGATATCCAAGAAGAAGACCAAGAAGATGAGACTCTAACTTCATCAGCCACAAAGAATGTTGCTTTCTCTGATGCAGCTGATAGTCAAGAGAAGTCCTCTACTCCAGAGGACATGAACTTAAAGGAGCAACTTGCTTTGCTGACCAAGAAGTTTGACAAGATGTCAAACAAGTTCCAGAAGTATAGATCCCATTGGAAGAAGAATAAGAGTGATTCTTCCAAAAGATACCAGAAGTCATCTGATGCCAGAAGACCATCAGATGAACAGGAGACCAGATACAAGTCTCCAGAGAGAAGGAGGGAACCAAGTCCCAGAAGAGGAGGAGATGGTGTTTGCTTCACTTGCAACAAGCCAGGACATCTCAGTTATAATTGTCCTCAGCTTACCCCAAGGGAGAGAGAAGAGAAGAGGATCAAGAGAGATCGCAGGTTCGCTGATAAGAGAGCTCTGCTGGCAGAGGAGGAGAAGCAGGATATCAGCTCATCCTCATCTGATTTTGAATCAGAGGATGATATCTGCCTCATGGCTAAGGTAGAAGAGGTAAATTCTCCTACCCCCTCTGTTAGCTCATCTTGCTCCTCTACCTATTCTATGGAGTCAGATATACACAAGTTGTTATCTGATCTCCAATCCTCCTTAAAAGTTTGTTCTAAGCTGGAAGAGGAGAACTCAAGTCTGAAAGCTGAAGTTCTAAGCTTAAGACAAGATCTGGAAAATGCTAGACTACCAGTGATATCCTTTGACTAACAAGCTAACAAGTCTACTGACTTAATAGAAAAATGTGAGGAACAGGAGAAGCTGATAGAAAAGCTACTTTCTGAGAATACTGTTTCGAGTGAAGAACGTAATCGGCTGACAGCTAAATTCAATGAACTCTTCAAGTAGAATGAACTGACAATCAAAAATTCACAGCAGCTTCAGCTGAAAGTGGACCAGCTGACTAAGGCAAAGAATGTCGTGTCTGAAATAGCTGAGTCCTCACAAACTGTGAATGACAAAAGGGGTCTTGGTTATCCCAAACCCAAACCACAAAAGAAGAAGAAAGGTGACAGTGGATTAATTAGGGATCCTCGAAAGGGTAAAGGGCCAGCTGAGCCTGCATCTGGATCAGAAGGGCAAAAGAGCAGAGGGACAGAAAAGGTCCCAGCTGGACAGAAGAGCTTCAAAGCTCAGAAGTCTGTTGGTGATCACAAGGTTTTAGCAGAGCAGAAGAGTACTAAAACTCAGAAGCCTGCTGACAACCAACATAAGTCCAAAGTTCAGAAGCCCCGAGACCAGAAGAGGAATCCAAGTCATAGCTCAGATAAGACAAGGAGACCTCAGCAGAATCAGCAGAGGAATGATAAGCCTGGGTCATCTCAGCAGAGTAAACCCAAGCAAAACAGACCTCAGCCCTGGGTTACTTTTAATGTAACCAAAGTAGGCAAGCCCTCACCGGCTAAGGTATATGAGTCATTCGGAGGCTCAAGCCGAAATTATCCTTTTGAGCAGCCCACCTACAAACCTGTTGTTATCACTCATCGTCCCAGAAAATATCCTCTGAGGGAGATGATTTTTGTGGACAAATATGGTAGAAGGTTGAGATCCCCTAAACCTCATAAGGACGATCTCTACCTGTGGATCCAGAAAGTCGATACTAACCAATCAGGACCCAAAGATAGGGTACATAAAGCCTGAGTTTTAATTTCAGGTAAACTCTAGCCCTATAGAAAGAGGAGAAGCCGAGGGCCATGTTTGGTACATTGATAGCGGTTGCTCGAAGCACATGACCTTTGAGAAGTATCTCCTCCAGGACTTTGTAACGCTTGATGGGCCTAGAGTTGTGTTCGGTGACAACAATTTTGGAGTCACCAGAGGAGTAGGCGCCCTGCTGATCAAAGGAACAAGAGTTGAAGAAGTCTACTATGTAGAAGGGCTTATGCACAATCTTCTGTCTGTATCCCAATTCTGTGACAAGGGATATTCAGTAAGATTCTCTAAGAACTCTTGCCTTGTTATTAATGATTTAAATGAGTAGGTGCTAATAACTGGCCTCAGAAGAGGTAATATGTATCTTGCAGATTTTGCAAGCTGTCCAGCTGATTCTTGTTTAGTTGCTAAAAGCTCATCAGAGATCAGCTGGCTCTGGCATAAGAGACTAGGTCATCTGAACTTCAAGACTCTTAACAAGGTTGCAAGGAAGGGTCTTGTCAGATGACTACCAAATGAGGTGTTTACATCTGAGCTGAAGTGTGATGCCTGTCAGAAAGGGAAACAGACTAAAGCCTCATTCAAAGATGTGCAGAGTACTTCAACAACAGAAGCACTCCAGCTGCTTCATATGGACTTGTTTGGACCAGTCTCACCTCCTAGCTTCAGTGGAAGGAAGTACATACTGGTGATTGTTGATGACTATACAAGATTCACTTGGGTAGTGTTCTTGTTCAAGGAGAATGAGACTATGGTCAAGATGTTGGAGTTGTTCAGGAGGATTCAGAAAGAGCTGGATCTCAGCATAGTCAGAATCAGAAGTGATAAAGTTACTGAGTTTCTTAACTTTGTTGTTTCTGACTACTGCAGGGACAATGGTATTCAGCATGAGACATCAACTGCCAGAACACCTCAGCAGAATGGGATAGATGAGAGGAGAAACAGAACCCTCAAGGAGGCAGCAAGGACTATGTTAGCTGAATATCAGACTCCTCAAAGGTTTTGGGCAGAAGCCATTAATACTGCTTGCTTCATCCAAAATAGATGTCTACCAGTTAAGAGACATGGGAAGACTCCTTATGAAATGTACAAAGGTAAAACTCCTAACCTTTCCTCTGTCCATGTTTTTGGGTGTAGGTGTTTCATCCATGACAATGGAAAGACTAAGTTAAAGACTTTTGATGCTAAGGTTGCTGAAGGAATATTCTTAGGATATTCTGGAAGTAGCAAAGCCTATAGAGTCTTTAAAAAAGTTTCTCTCTGTGTGGAGGAGACACCCCATATTGTATTTGATGAATCTATTCATGAGTACAGCAAGGAGAAGCTAGCAGAAGAGGTGGATCAGCTGAATCTGTCAGACAAGCCAGATCTGATTAAGGTAGTGGTACCTAGGATAGAATCAGATTCTGATTCAGATGATGAGCTCAAATCAACTGATAAGCCCTCATCAGTACCAGATGATAGTAAATTTACTCCTGACACTAACCAAGGGGGAATATCAGACAAGACCCAAGAGGAGTAGACTATGGCACCTCAAAGGGGTAAGAAGAAGGTGTCTGACTTCCCAGCTGAACAGATTCTAGGAGATCCAAGTGTGGGTGTTCAGACCAGAAGGAAGCTAAACTTGGGTGTTCAATTCAGTTGTTATGTGTCTCTGATAGAACCCAAGAACATCCATGAAGCTCTTGAAGACCCAAACTGGATTGTAGCTATGCAAGAGGAGCTAAATCAGTTTGCAAGACAAGAAGTTTGGACTCTAGTAGAGAGGCCCAAACATCAGAAGGTCATAGGCACTAAGTGGGTCTTTAAGAACAAAAAGGATGAAAATGATGTAGTGATTAGAAACAAGCCAAGGCTAGTAGCCCAAGGGTATTCACAGTCAGAGGGGATTGACTATGATGAGACATTTGCTCCTGTGGCAAGACTAGAAGCCATCAGATTGTTGCTTGCCTATGCTGTTTTCAAAGGGTTCAAGGTATATCAGATGGATGTCAAGTCAGCTTTTCTGAATGGAATCCTGGCAGAAGAGGTCTATGTGGAACAGCCACCAGGATTTGAGATTGGGAACAAGGTTTATAGGTTGCAAAAGGCTTTATATGGACTAAAGTAGGCACCTAGAGCTTGGTATGATACTCTATAACAGTTCCTACTGGATAGTGGATTCAGCAAAGGAAAGATAGACAAAACCTTATTCAGAAAAGAAGATGGAGATGATATCCTCTTAGTGCAGATCTATGTGGATGATATCATCTTCGGCTCTCCCAACAAGCAGATGTGTGATCAGTTTAGCAAGCTAATGACTAGCAAGTTCGAAATGTCCATGATGGGGGAGATGACTTATTTCCTTGGACTGCAGGTGAAGTAGATGTCTAATGGAACTTTCATTAGCCAAGCTAAGTATGCCAAGAATTTGATAGAAAAATTTGGAATCAGTATCAGCAAAGAAGCTAAGATTCCTATGATGGCAAACTTCAGCATGGATCCAGATGAGGCTGGTGAGAAAGTGGATCCGACACAATATAGAGGACTTATTGGTTCTCTGCTGTATCTCACTGCCAGCAGACCTGATATTAGCTTCGCAGTAGGGGTATGTGCAAGGTTTCAGGAAAATCCTAAGAAATCTCATTTGGAAACAGCAAAGAAGATTGTTAAGTATTTGAAGGGTACTTACAATCTAGGCCTCTGGTACCCAGCTGATGACAACTTTCAGCTAAGTGGGTATTCAGATTCTGACTATGGAGGGTGCAAGATTGATAGGAAATCAACCTCTGGCACATGTCAGTTTCTGGGAAGTAAGCTGATATCTTGGTTCTCCAAGAAGCAGACTTCAGTAGCTACTTCCACAACAGAGGCAGAGTACATGGCTGCTGGTAGTTGCTGTTCTCAGCTGCTCTGGATCAGACAACAGCTGAGGGACTACCATGTGATCACAAAAGAGATACCCATCTTCTGTGATAGCACAAGTGCAATAGCCATTACTCAGAACCAAGTTCTCCATACCAGATGCAAGCATGTGGACATAAGACATCATTTTCTTCGAGACCATGCTGAGAAGGGAGATATCAGGATGGAGAAGATTCATACGGAGAGGAAGAGAGCAGATGTGCTTACCAAACCTTTAGCAGAGGTAAGATTCAGAGAATTAGTAGCAGAGTTAGGAATGATAGATGGAGGTGCAGTTCTCTAGAAAGAAAGTTTTTGGGAAAATGGGTAGTCAGCTGGTATCCAGCTGAGGACTATTCTGTTGAAGTAATCAGCTGATCTGGTATGTCTACTTATTCTTTCCTCTCTTTTCTCTATCTTGTTATGTCTAACTTGATACAGGGATAAGTTATGAAAGTCAGACAAGGCCACCTTGCTTCAACTGGTTCATGTTAGCTGACAATTTAGACCCAGATGAGCAGAGAAGATTTTCATGAAGATTATTCTTATCATCTGACCTTGCCACGTCAGATTCACGATAAGTATTTCTATATTCTTCGTGTCGGTTTTAAAAATTTTGTTTAAAATCTTTTCAAGAATTAATAAATCTCGTATTTCTAAAAATAATTTTAGAAAATTGGCAATCAAATCTTTTCTCTTACGAAAATTCGGGGATTTATTACCTTTTTCAAAATAAGGTGTCAGTGGTAATTAATTTCTCACCGCCTAAAATTTCTCTAAAAACTTTTTCATCATTACCTTTTCAAAAAGGCGAATCTTTTGGCGGTCAAAACCTTTTGAAACCCTGACACCTACGCATCACCCCCAATATTCTCAAAGGTCATCTAATCTGGACCTTTGATTTGTGTGATGCAAAATACAAATCTACGATCAAAATTGATCGATTTTAATTTTGGAAAAACTGCTCATCTTACTCGATTCATATAAATACCCCTTTAACTTCTTACTGAAAACCTTCTGCTCCGAAATCTTTCTTTTCTTATTACTCTTGCATATTATTCTCTGTGCACTTAACCTCTGTGTTGAAGGTATGGCATCCAAAGCTATGCAAAAGATGTTCAAAGAAAAGATGTATGCCGAGATGTGTGTCGATTACGACACGACTAGGGTTCCAGAAATTCGAGAAATCCTTAACCTCCTTCAACATCACAATCTCCGAACCTTCATCTCCATGACCCCCCTGACCATAAAACACTAAAATTTTACGCCTTTCAATTCCTCCTTAAAGCCCGGTTTAGCTCAAACTCTATCAGATCCCTGGTTGATGGGAAAGCTATGGTCATATCCAAGGATGCGGTTGCTAAACTCTTCGGGTTATCCTCCACTGGTGTTCTACCACATAAATACAAGAAAGCCGACTACCTGGATTCTTTCAAGATAATGGCCAGGAAGAGTCATAAGAATACCACCTCGAATCTGAAGAATTTTATGTTGAGAAGAAGATTCAGATTTTTGATGGATGTGGTGACCAAAGTCATCTTGGCAGAACAGGGGAGTTTGGACGCCATTACCAAACTTCGCCTGAGCGTGGCCCGCAGCATCCTTGATGGGGTTAAAGCAGACTGGGTGAGTCTTCTATGGTTTCGCTTAGAACAGGAGTCCAAGAGATGTGATGCTAAGGAAGTGGCCGGTCAACAAGTTTACAGCTTCAAATCGAAGTGTTCTATGGCTACCAAGATTACTATAGTCTTGAATCATCTGCTGCCCCAACACAAGTGGGATGAAGATTGGGTTGTTGAAAACAACCATACCAAGTTTCTGAGGGGAAGTAACTTGGATGTAATTGGGCCAGCTGATTCTGATTCAAAAGCTGATCCAGTAGCTGCTGCCCCTGGTCCCTCTGCTGATTCTGGAAAGAAGCAGAAGAGGAAGGCTTCAAAGCCTGTTGGAGGGAGTAGGAGGAAGAAGTCTAAGAGAGAGACTACTCCAGTTCAAAGGAAACTTTCCTTTGAATCAGATGATGAAGATACTGCTTTGCTGAGCAGTCTGAAGGAGAAGAAATCTTCAGCAGAGAAGGCTACTCTGCTGGTTGATGAGCCTTCTGATGCAGAAGAGGAGCAAGCCTATGAGGAATCAGCTGAGAGAGCTGGTTCAGATGAGGATTCTGCCCCTGACTCTGATGGAGGGGAAGAAGTGTCAGAAGAAAGGGAATCAGCTGAGCCTTCAGTTGCTGAGACAGAGGTTCTACATTCCTCTGAAGATGCACCATCAGCGGATACACCATTAGCTGCCTCACCCATCAGGTCAGCTTCACCATCTCCCTTATCTGATCCTTCCCAACACTTTTCCCCTTCACATTCTCAAAAATCCCATACCTCTATACACTCCACACCCCCAGCCGATCTTTCACCTCACAAATCCCAGCTGGCAATGAACCAGAGGAGATAGCTACCTCTGGTGAGCCTTCAGCTATTCCCAAACCATCTCACCCTGAGTCCATTAATCTGGAAAACCCCAACTCCCCCACAGAAATGGCCCAACAAGCCCGCCTTTCTCACCATCGTTCAAAGGGGCCTCTTGAACGAGGGATGATCATAACTACCCTAGCCCACTTATCCCTTTATATCCCAGAACTCAACCCATACCCTGCCTATCAAGACATTCTTGCTGATGGTCTCGCCTGGGCACAAGCGAAAGAAGGGCCAGTTACCTTCTTTCTGGAATTGATAAAGGAGATGGGGGAAGCAGCATTTACCGAGTGGGAAGAGATTCTGATGGATGCCTTGGAGGTTAAGGCACCATCCCAGCTGACATCCCCTGAAGGGTTGAGGAAGGTTGCCCGTGCTTTATTGCTCAAGGATGGGGTTGCGCTGGATTGCCCGGAAACAGCTGAGTCTGAGTTCATCCCTCCGGCAGCAAACTTTTAGATCACCCCTGCTGATCAGGTAACCCCTACAATTTTGGGATAGCTTAAAGATTACTTTGATGATCACATCAGGGAGGTCAAAGCCACTCTGTTGGCTGCCAAGTCTGTTGCCCCCTCTCTGATTGAATAGCACGTTCATCAAGTTCTGCTGGATCATCGAAACAAGCTGAAAGAAGCTATGGAGGATAGCTTATATGCCACCAGGATAGAGTTTTTCCAAACTCTACAGCATTTCAAGACGACAGCCAAGGCATTTACTGATGATGCGTCTGCTACTCTCTCTGCTGAATCTGAGAGATTCAGACTGGTTTCTGAAAGGTTGGAAGGTCAAATTGCTGAATGCAAAAATGGTCAGGAGGACCTAAAAGCCATTGTGGATAATCTTCCTACTTCTCTACCTTCTTCCTCGATGATTGATGATATCAAAAAGCGGGAAGAGAAGAACTCAGTTGCTATTGCTGTCCTGGAATCTGAGATGGCCTCTCTAAGAGCTCTACTGGTAGATAATCATGGTGTTCTATCTGCTAGAGTAGAAAATGTTGAAGATTACATCAACACAAGAAAGGTTGCAGCTCAGAAGACTCAGGAGCTGAGAGATCAGAAGATGGCTGAAGCCTTGCAGAGGCAAGAGGTAGTTGCTGAAGAAAGAGAGATAAAGAAGAGAATAATGAATGCTGAACTGGATGAGAAGCTGGCAAAGGAGATTCAGCTAGCTGAAAAGGAGACTCCAGAAGAGAGGTGTAAGAGGCAGGAATGGGAAATGAATGATGAGCTGGACAGACGCTACCAGAGGAAGCTGAAGAAGCAAGGGAAAGCAGTCTCTCAGGGTAGCAGGACTAGAAGTGGAAAGTACATTCGGGGTCCAAATGAGCCTTTGGTTGATGGACCAATTGACATGTTCTACAATCAACTACCAGATGAGCTTGTGCATCTTTGGAAAACCATAAAGGCTAAGACCATGATCCACTTCTATGTTCTCAGAGGAGAAGATACCAGAGGAGAAAGAGAGAAGAATGCTGAGTTCAGAAACTGGTTAAAGGAGTCCTTTCCAAAATTCTTCAAAGCTATTTCGGATGAAATGCTTAAACTGGATGTTCAGCCGGAGTTGCCAGAGATAGAGTACCTTCCAACTCCAACTGATGAGAGTGGGAAGATAGACTGGGCGGAAATCAGGAAGTATTGGTTGCAGATTACACAACTTTTTCCACAACTCTCTGACAATTCTCTGCCAGCTCTGAGGGAGATAGAGAAGAGATTCCTTGACTGGATGAAAGTTCCTCTCAACAGCAGAAGACCTCTCCTCATGTAATAGTCCAGCTGAGTCAGCTGAGGATTAGGTACTTCCTTTCTGATTGTACTTTCTCTTTTGATTTAATGAAGATTTATGATTCCAGACAACTTCTTGTTATCAGCTGCACCTTTTATTCTGTCTAAAGATCTTATTTAAAGATCTTCTTTTCTGTCCTATGATGATCTTAATTTTGATTGAATATACTTATCTGTTGAGATTAGCTGAGTTGGTTTTGATATCATCAAAAAGGGGGAACTTGTTAGGATATCTGTGTTAGATGTTTTGATGATATAATAAACCAATCAGTTTGTAATAGGACCAGCTAAACATGTTAGTCTGCTGATGAGTAGTTAGGATTAGATAGGTTCGAGTGAGGGGGAATCTACCCTACTGCCTAGAAGATCTGAAGCTATCATAGAGAAGAAGACCAGCTGAGACCTTGAGGACTTAGCCGATTTCAGAGGACAGAAGATTTAAGCAGCTGACACTGGAGTATCGAGAGCAGATTATCAGAAGAGACAGATCAGCTGATATCAGAAGATCAGCTGAGAGCACGTCGCAGACAAGACAAGGACCATGGATAAAAGTCATATTCAGACAAAGTCAAGAAGACCAGTTGAGGTGCACATCAGTAGACTTGCACATCAGCTGAGGTCCCTGTACCAGCAGACAGTACACCAGCTCAGGAGACAGATCAGCTGAGGTCTTGTGCTCGGCCCAGATTCTTCAGAATCATTTCAAGCGTTGACTTGCGACATAAAAGGGATTCCCAGAATAGAAGATCAATCAATCAAGGGGACAAACTTGATTGATTGAAGATCGCGAAGATTAACGGGAATCAAGAAGGAAATTCAATCAATCTCATTGATTGATTGAATACGAAATTATAGATCTCAGATTTTTAGTCTATCCCAACGGCTAGATATTTGACTCTATAAATTAGAGTAACAGTGATGATTTCAGTATCGGATTTACACGCATACCCGAAACTCTGTCAGAATTATTACTTGCACTCAAAAACCCCATTCATACTTATCCTTTGTAAAAGCTTTGTAGAAGCTGTGAGAAGTCAATTGAAATTGAAGCATTGACAATTTGTAAGAGAGTAGTACTCTCGAAGTGTAAGTGAGTAAGTGAGTGAGTGAGTTAGTGGAGAGCCCCTCAACTCCAAGTTGGATTGAGGAGAGTGGATGTAGGACAGTTGGTCCGAACCACTATAAATCCCTTGTGTCTCGTCTTATTTCTTTCTGTTCTTAACTTGTGCACATCACCTAAAACTAAATTTCATTAAAAACGTTTCCGCACAATTCACAGCGCACAACTTTCAAATTTAGACTGCCTCAGTAGTCTGCTGGTTTTCTGAATAAGCAAAATAATCAAAAAAGGTTTTTGAATCCTTACAAGTCTATTCAACCCCCCCTTCTATACTTGTTCAAAGGTATTCTTCCATAAAACCTGCCTTTGGGACCAACACACCAAAATAGCTTAAATTTGAAACTATCTCTCCAACGGATAGTCTTTCAAATTTAAGTCTATAAATACAAGAGTTGAAGAAGCTAAACACGGGAAACTACCAAGCTCAACTGATAATCTGAAAAGCTCAAACACTTAAGCACTTGAAATCACACTAGTTTCCCAAGTGCTCACATTGCTTAGAATTCATCTTGTATTTCGGCTTACACTGTAATATCTTAGAAGCCTACTGAGATAACCCAATCTAGATATTGTCCACAATTGTAAAGGGTTATCTCATTCTTAGTTGGAAAAACTCAAACCCTTAAACCAAGATAGGTTCAAGGTTGCGAGTGATAAGAAAGTAAGTTGAGGAGTGTCTCAGTCTGAAATCTGAGAGGACTAGGACTCAGTGAAAATCCTAGAGATCAAGAGGAGCTATTCTTGATCAGTGCACCTTGGCACTCTAAAATAAGGAATTCATGTGGTTAAGGAATTCTCCTGTTAAATCAGGAAAAGTGGATGTAGGAGAGTTTAACTACGAACCACTATAAATCCCTGTGTCTCCTGTGCTTTTGTGTGTGTTAATAACTTCAAGTGTTTTATAAATAATAATCCGCTGCAAAACTCAAACTGATCAAAACCTCAGGCTACTTGTCAGGCAACCTTCAAGTCCACTGATATTTTATAAGTGGCCTGTGCTTTTAAGAAAGTCCACTATAATCTGTTCTTTGAAAAATCTGTACTTACAGGTGTATTCCCCCCCCCATACACCTGTCTCTATTTATTTGGGACCAACAGCTCTCTTTTGTTGTTTTCTATCAGCACAGGAACCCAAGACAATAGAGGAAGCATTAAAAGATCCTAATTGGACCATTGCCATGGAAGAAGAACTCAATCAATTCACAAGAAACCAAGTATGGGAGCTAGTCAAAAGGCCCAAACATGCAAACATCATTGGAACCAAATGGGTCTTCAAAACAAAGAAGGATGAAAATGATGTAATATTCAGAAACAAAGCACGGCTGGTGGCAAAGGATTATTCTCAAGTTGAAGTATTTGACTATGATGAAACATTTGCCACAGTAGCCAGATTGGAAGCTATTAGGCTATTTCTTGCATATGTTGCCCACAAGAGATTCAAGGTCTATCAAATGGATGTCAAGAGTGCATTCCTCAATGGGGTCCTGAATGAAGAAGTCTATGTAGAACAACCCCCTGGGTTTGAGGAAGAAAATAAAGTATAAAAGCTTAGGAAAGCATTATATAGCCTGAAACAAGCCCCAAGAGCTTGGTATGACACACTGTCACAATTTCTCTTGGAGCATGGATTTACTAAGGGAGTGTTGATAGACCACTCTTTAGAATGACTCATGGAGATGACATCCTCCTGGTTCAGATCTATGTGGACGACATCATCTTTGGATCACAAATTGAAGACCTGTGCATCAGATTCTCACATCTCATGAATGGAAAATTTGAGATATCCATGATGGAAGAAATGAATTTCTTTCTAGGACTGCAAGTCAGGCAGTCCCCTGAAGGAATATTCATCAATCAAGCCAAGTACACAAGAGAGCTGATACAAAAATTTGGATGCAGTTCAAGCAAGGTGGTCAGGGTACCTATGAACACCAACACCAAGCTAGAACTTGATGAAGAAGGAGAAGCTGTGGATCAGACTACCTATAGAGGAATCATTGGGTCTCTTCTATACATCACTGCAAGCAGGCCTGACATCACTTATGCAGTAGGAATCTGTGCAAGATATCAGGCCAGTCGTAAGAAGAGTTACCTGGAAGCCACAAAGAAATTCTAAGATATCTCAAGGGTATTGTCAATATGGGACTCTGGTACCCCTCTGATGATAACTTTGAACTAAGAGGCTGTTGGGACAATCTTGGTATTTTGATTAGATCCCAAAACCCCGGAT
>JAPKLY010000037.1:1704302-1785729 GCA_026898435.1 Prunella vulgaris
CCGTCCCTGCTGCCCCTGCGGACATTCAGCATACTGAGTACTTCAGGGATTCCTGACTGAGTACGTTGGAGCATTTTTCTGAGTCTTTCAGAAAAATCTGTCATCAGTGTATCCCCCCCCATACACTGATCTAACTCGTTTCGGGACCAACAACAATGATGAGTGTATCACCACCACTTATCTTTCCAAACGGTCATGAACGGCTAGTTTTTAAATTTTTTTCAAAAAATTCCTCTATAAATACCTAATTTTACTCCCATTTCTAAACACCCCTCTTCAAGTTATCATAAACTCAAACAAAATGAGCAAAATCTTTCTCTCCATCATCACTCTTGCCTACTTTGTCATGCTTGCTATTTGCTATTTCAATGAAGAAGAAGAATTCGGTGCATTACCTTGGATTGTTGCGGCAATTGCAATCCAATTTATAATGTTAGCTTGGGGAGTAGCATTTTTGTAATTGTAATGTAATTTCTTGTTGTTTAATAAATTTTTAATCTTTCATTTTTGAATAGGTCGACGAAATGGACACTATGGATGCGGCCATTGCCTCTTTAAATAAATGCTTTCTTTGCTTCATTAAAAGGGATTTAATTAAGATATATTATGGTCGATGTGAAAGATTACGATTGATGAAGATTAAAGGAATACCACTTGATCTTCAATGGTTGATTGAAGCAAAGGTTAGAATTGGAGGTGAGTTACCTAATTAAATTGTTCCACGCGTGGTTGGTTTGGGTAGAAGTTCATTTTCTAAAAAACGAAGGGCTAACAGAATGGGAGTTTGCTATAAATGTGCTAGATGGACGTGTAACAGACGTTGTAAAAATATAGGAATGACTTCCGATAATCGATTAAATAAAATAGATTTCATTATAAATGGACTGAGTAAGGGGTCAATGGATAACCAATGGACCTCTGAGACGCATTATATTGGAATAGAGCAAAGAGCTTTAGTTGATTTAAGGAATGAATTAATAAAGGAATATGCACATTGTCTCGGGAATCTGACGTTAAAAGACCCTGTTTGCCAATTTCTAAGAAAATTGGATGGGAAGCATATCCTCAACTCATAGAAGGCGTTTAAGCCGTTTCTGGACGTAAAACCAGAGGAAGATGTGAGCCACAATCACAACTACTGTCCCCAAGTGGGACCTCAATCTCTTAAGTTTCTTTTGACTTTTGTTTCATTTAACAGTATTTCTCGAATCGTATCAGGTAAGTTTTTCATTTATCTTTGTCTATATAATTCAGTGTTCAGCTTATCACAACTTGTATCATCCTTTCGAAAGTCCAAATATGGCAACTTCATCTTCTAAAAAAATAACCTCTATTTGTGTGTTAGGGGGAGCTGGAAATGATCTTAATAAAGAATTTGCTCGAGTAGCAAACAAGCTAGGCGGTGTACTAGCTCGGAGAAATATCAAACTAGTACACGGAGGAGGTACACTTGGTCTGGTAGGTAATGTTGCCTTGATAGCATCTTGGGGAGGATCCAAAGTTCAAGGAGTCGTTCACACAGGTATAAAAAGATTTAATCCTACTTCAACTGGTAAGGAAATATAGATTTCATCCTTAATGGACAGAATGCTAAAATTTATAGAAATCTCTGATGCATTCATAGCCCTTCCAGGTGGTATTCTTACTTTGGAAGAAATATTTAACATTGTATGTTGGTCATGTTTAAGTATTCATTCAAAACCTGTGGGACTACTGAATATTAATGGTTATTATGATGGGTTACTAACTTTTTTGGATCATGTAAAGCAACAAGGTTTTATTGAAGAATCTGTACGTCAACTCTTTACAGCAGATTCAGATCCAGAACAATTAATAGAAAAACTCAATGCCTGTGAGATTAAAAGTTGCCCAATCACATCTCAGGTAAACTGGTTAGGAACTCGACCTAGAAAAAGTCAGGATGATTTAGATTTACATTTGTAAAAAAAAAGAAAAAAAAGAAAAAAAAATATAAATATATGTCTGTTTGCGTATTTCAGGTTTATTGCTACAAATTTCTCTGTGGAATCAGGTAATCTCTCCTCTTTTACAATTTCGTCTATTCATCATTGAGGACAATGTGTTGTTTAAATTGGGGGTGGGGATTAGTTGAGTTTTTAAAAAAAAATCCAAAAAAAATTAAAAAAAAAAGTAAAAAAAAAATATTAAAAAAAACTATAAAGATGGCAGAGTAAAGGGGTTAAGAAAATTAACCTTTTCTTTGTACCTTTGAGACGCATCACAACCACGACTTTTTAAATTTACTGATGTCTTAATTTTAATATATGCTATTTAACAAACTTAGTACATTTTTTTTTCTATTTTGGTTAAGTACATTCTAATAGATGTTTATAAGTCATCCTCATTTCACACACACTGTGACAAAAGATTATGGACTATAATTGAATAATTCTACTAATTTTTCTATTTTACAAATGGTTGCAATTGATTGTTGAAAAAAAAAAGTTTATTTTAACAAGATTTACATTAGAAAACTGCAACTTTTGTTTAGTGGATATGAACCTACCCTGTGAGAATTTGTGCCTAAATAGCATGTTTGAGCATTCTTTTATGTGAGATACTCTGTCATGAATTATGTTCTTCAGAACTTGTTTTGAATCTGTATCAGTCACTCTGTATGCAGACATAAGAATGATGAAGGCAATTAAGACTTACCTTTCTTTTCCAATAAAACCTACCGAATTTTTCAATGCCTTAGTAAACCCCTTTGAGCCTAAATAAAACATTTTCTTTTACCACAAAATCATAATTATCAGTTCTCAAAGTGTGAATAAGGTGAATTATTCTTGTGAAGGTGTAAAAAAAAAAAGAAAAAAAAAGTGATGTTTATCGGAATAATGATGAGGATGGCAAAGGACAGTATTGAAGAGATTTGAAGATGCGAATCAAAGCCTAAATATAATTCTTCCTACATTTGGTTGCAGACCACTTTGAGTCAAAATCCAGAGCCGATTTTCTTCATAACTTCACCCTAAGCCTCATTACAACCAAATAAAGTCCTTCTAACTTATGTTGCATGCATTGTTGATTGACTGGCGGTTGTATAACCAAGCTTATGATAGAAATATTCACGATATAGAGTCTGAGTGTAAACACTAGCCACAATGAGAGATGTAAGGCGTGTGAAATCTACTGGCAAAAGTTGTTTATTCTAACAACTATCTTGTTAAAAACAAAATATATATATATATATATATATATATATATATGTAATCATCATGAAAGTTGTTAACCATAGTAAAATATCAAGATAATAGAATTATGACGTGAACTCCATACCTTTTGGTCACTTAACTTGAGCACAACAGGGGATGACTATTAAACTGTCTATTTAGATTGTATTGAACATAAAATAGTTTTAAAATGCAATAGTTTGTTAATTTAGATATATTATAACAAAGAGTTGGTAAGATGCAAAGTTAAGCATCGTCACAAAATTATGTTACTCTTTCATCACTAGGGACTAGTAATGAGCTGGTTGGGGAGTGTGATTACAGTTTAAGTATGCATGTATTTTACCTATTTTGTGTATTATTTTGTGTACTATAATGTATTGTTTAGCGTATTTATATATAATTTCACACTTTCTAATTAGTTATAAGTATTTATGTTTTCTATATAAATAAGAGACATATGTATAATTCAACATGGCCATTATGTCTATTGTATATTGTTGAGGTCTTAAGTGGAGTTATACTTATCCAAATTTTATGATATTGAACACCTAAGACAATGTACTAAATACTTAAGACATGTTAGTGATCCAATTTTACAAGTTTGGATTGTATTTGTACTCAAAAGTGAAGACTCCATTTCTGTCCAATGTTTGGACTCAAAACACATTTTCATATTTCCACAATATCTGGAGCCTCACTAATCCAATTGAACCAATTCTAGTTGTATTTGATCACTAATTCGTTGTTATACAACTTGTCTTCAGGGCTCAAGTGTCAAAAATTCCAGCTTCAATGGTCAAAATGACAATCAATGCAAGGGCTTCAGAATTCCGCCATCTCAGTACACATGCTGGGAAACAATTCACCATAATTCACACAAAAGTCCAATTTACACAAGACCAAAGCCATTGGTTAGCCAAGAAATTCATCAAGACACAGTAAAAATATTAAAGGCGTTGATTTTGTGCAAGCTGAGATATCTGATTTTCAATAGACCACCATAAATTCGCGGAGAAAAACAATCCAGTTTTACCAACTCCACTATTATGGTCATAACTCACAATCTAGAGATCAAAGTTTTGAGATCTTAGACTCCTTGGAAAGCTAATCCAACGGTCTACAACTTTCATTCAGAAGTCAAGATGAAATTCAAATGGCAAGGGCAATTAAATTACTGATGTTTACAGGCCACGTGAATTGGTTGCTAAAGTCTCCATGATTCACTATTTGGAGGCCTATATAAAGACCCCTTTAGCAACCCTTGAAGGCATCCAATTTTCCTTGTAATCCTTCTATCTTAGTCTAGTATCTCTCTTAGAAATATGAGTTCTTATTGTATTAGTATGAGTAGCTAAATATTTTACTAGAGTTAGGGATGAAGCTTTAGTAAAGTATTAGTAATGTTCTTGGTTATTCAATAAAGATTTTCAAAGTTTCAATCCTTTAGTCATTTGAAGAGTTTTTAAGAGAGGTTTTGATGTTTCATTACTTTGATTTGTTGTAGACTTATTGGCACAACAAATTCTTAGTTTTACACATCAACTATTGATTTTATAAACTTGTTCGAAGGTCTAAAGGTGCTTTTTAAAAGTATTATATGTGCTCAAAGTTATATCTTCCGATTGAAATCACTTGATTGTTAGATTTCGATTGAGTTATCAAAGATAACCAAGATCATAACTCTAGTATTTTTATCCAAAGTGGAATCCCGAAGCTCTAGTATTTTGTTACTTTATTGAAACCTCTAAACTAGATAATATCTTTTTTCCAAATCTCCTTGTGGTTCGACACTCGGTCTCCCGAGAAATTTTATTACTTGAAATCAACCTACACTTGGGTGCATAACTCTCAAGGAGCTATCATGGAGAATTGTCCTGCCCTCTACCCCAGGGTTCTGAATGCTTGGGAAGAGCATAGTGGTGGAGAACCTTTGATTATTTCACAGGTCACCTGTGTTCTTAATGTTAGGGTTATACTAGAAAGTATGCTTTTACTTTGTATAACTAAACTGAATCTTTGAGCTTTATCTGAAATAAATCTTTTATCACTGTGCTTTAGATAAATATGAATGTTATTTATTTATTACAATCCGTTCATATAATAGTACAAGTTACACTATAGATAAATGTGGTGATCCCCGGATAACTCACAGCAAGATCTCATTATCAGTTTCTTGTAACAAGTACTAAATTCACAACCTAGATGGGATTTGAACACCCCATTGGTAAACGGTTGATGTGTAGAACCCAGATTGGCTTATCTTGACCAAAGGATTGCACTAGTGCATGATGATGCATTGAAGAGGACCTACAAAGAGGTAATTCTTCCGGACTGATTTATGGGATGAAGAATTAGACCTCAGTGGTCGTTTATTTCCAAACCTCTGTCCCTTAAATAGGACAGTATGTGATCTGTGCGTTATGGGTAGAGAGTCAATAAGACTCAATACTTTACACCTTGGGTGACGCCATTGAGAACATGACAGTTGCTAAGATTTAATACAGAGGAACGTGTGCTTGGAAAGTCTTACATGATTAGTCCCCTTGGTGGGCTCTAAAAGTTTGTCATACTAAATTTTGGAAGTGGAATTTATTTCCGGTATGATGATAAAGAAGAGTTGTCCTTACTCCAAGGATAAGATGTTAAATTAATTAAAGCGTTCAGTGGCTTGATTAATTAACGGACTAGAGAATCTTAAACACGGGAAATAATGACCGAGAGCCATATGATTGTAATATGGGTTAAGATGGATAGTGCAACATTAATCCTATAGTGGAGTGAGATTAATGTTTGTGGGTTGAATGACATTGGGCTCAATGTTAGAATTCATGGCCCATTAGGAGGTCCAATCTTAATTCTCCTAAAGGCCCCTCAAGTAGCCCAATTAAATGTCCAACAATGAATAAGGTGATTAAAATAAAAGAAATATTTTGGGCCCATATTGAACATTTTTTTTCGAAATTAATTTTTATTTTAATTAATGAGAGATTTTATGGAAAATAGATATGTATCTTGAATACAAGAATATCTAATAAAATCAAGATCTCATTAAATTAAAATAAAAGTGATATTTTTTTAAAATTGTATGAAGAAAGAAATATCAAGAATTAAATATTTAGTATTCAAGATTATCAAGATTAGAATATTTGATATTCTTGATAATCAAGATTTGAAATATTAGATATTCAAGATATTCAAGATCTTGTATTCTCACTATAAATATGAGATGATACAAGACTTCATACACACATTATTACTCTTAAATTTTTTGAAAATTTTGAGGAGTTGGGCAACAAAATTATTTTCTTCCTTGTGTTGTGATTATTCGTGTGGCCTCCCACCGGGTGCACAAATAAGTATAAGGGAATACTTGAGAAACTTTTGGGTTAATCAAAGCCAAGGAGATCACACACAGTCTCAAAGAACGTCTTTTGTCTCAGAAAGTGCCTTTCACCAAGGGAACAAAGGACGTCTTTTGTTTCAGAAAAATCTTTTTCATTGGCAGGTATAATTCACTAAATCCCTTAGTTCCGCATGTTTAGGGCTTTATGTGATTATATTTGTTAATATGTTTTGCATGCAAAGCCTGTTGTTGGGTACACAATTATTTGATTTAATTATGTTTAAATCATGATATTAATTGTAGGCTTAAATTTGTATTTAGCGTAAATCCCGAATAGATCCCGTGTTTAATTCCCCAACAATACGTTAAATTGTAATTTAAGTTTTTTAATATTAAATTTGAAAATTGGATAGTAGAATTGCTAGATCTTTTTTGCAGGTATCCAATTGTCATGGTATTTAATATTTATTTATGCATGCATGTATGATGATGCGGTTTTAAAATCATATTCGTTCAGATCGTTTTTCCCGTGAGAAAATCCACGGGTAGACTAGGATGTTTTTATGTAATAGACTAGTCTAGACGATAGGTTTATTTATTTTTCGTAAATAAATTGTAACCGAAATTGAAGACGAAGAACGGATATTTTAAGACCCGGAGACAAAGTTGGTGAAATTTTGTTGCGGTCAAGTGGGAGCTTAATCGAGATGGACGATGAAGCTTGAAGACGAATGATGATTATGATATCTCGTAGTCAAAACAAGAAATTAAACCATGACAATTGGATATAACGTGCCAATTTGTTTAATTTGTTTTGATGAATGCTTTATTTATTTAATTTGATTAAATATTTTTATTGCATAAATATCGTGATGAAAAATCTCAACTCTGAAAATTACTAAGTATGTTTTAAATATAATTCGGTATTTTATTCTAGATAATAAAATTGAATTATTTCACCTCCATGATTTATTTATTTGTGAAGTCTTTTGGCTACGCAATGACAAGCGTCTCTCCCCCTATCGGATAGGCCAAAAGATAAGTTCACATGAACAAATTCCCAAAAGGATGATTGTGGATTATTATTAGTGGCGGTATTGACCCTCCCATCGAGTGGCTTGCTCAAAACGAAGTGATAATCCTGTATTTAATCATAGTTAATACTTAGGTATAAAATTGACATTTTATTACTCCCCATCGGAGTCCCTACCGATTTTATATGGTAAAGTGGGAGCCGACTATTAATTTTTGAAATTAAAAGTTTGTAACTGTTCTTGTTTGTAACTTGCTTAAATGTGTTTGCATAAACGTCCACACTCATCGTGACTTATGTGAACTATTTTAAGATGTCAGCCGATTTATGCTATGTATTTTTTTTTTTTTGAGATTTTATACAAAGCATAATCGAAATTTTGTGATAATCTTTGCGAATCGATGTATGTATTGATGCAATGTATGTTTTATTTCAGTTCAGCATGTCCTCTCCTTTTAATTCACTGTTTACGATACTTAAAGATAACAAATTGGAAGGTGAAAACTATGTTGATTGGAAACGTAACTTATTTATTATCCTAACCGCACAACAACACAAATGGGTTCTTGACATACCAAAGCCCCCTACGCCTACAGATGATGCGGATGATGCCGAAAGGGAATATCATAGGGAGTGGATGAAATCCGATGAAATGGCTAGGTGTACCATCTTAGCTTCAATGTCAGATTTGTTGCAACACTAACACCAAGACATGGAATTCACTTCTGATATGATGCTAAACCTTAAGGAAATGTTCGCTCATCAGAATCATACGGCTAGGCAAACCACCATGCGAGATATGTTATCGCTGAAAATGGTGGAGGGAACGCCCGTAAGGGATCACGTTCTCAAGATGATGGGCTACCTCAACAAGTTAGAGGTACTTGGAGCGGAATATGATGCGGAAACGCAAGTTGATTTCGTTCTCCATTCTCTACCGAAAAGCTTTGAGCAGTTCCAGTTGAACTATATGATGAATAATCAAGAGTTCACATTGGCACAGCTCTTGCAAGCTTTAGTATCTGCGGAGACACTCATGGGACACCAAACTCAAATCTTGGTGGCAAGCGGTCTGACTTCTTCCGCACCGAAAGGTGGGAAGAAGAAGAAGAATAAGACCAAAGGCCCGAACCAAGCTAAGAGTAAGGTGACTAATGAGGGAGGGGTCAAGAAAGCTACCAAAGGCAAGTGTTTCAACTGCGGTGAGAAAGAACATTGGAGGACGGCCTGTCCCAAGCCAAAGAAGGCCGGGAAGAAAGGTAATTCTCATGCACTTGTTGTTGAAACTTGTTTAGTGGCGTATGCTTCCCATTCGTGGGTAGTGGATACGGAAGCCACTAATCATGTATGTTTCACTTTACAGGGGTTCCGGAAAGCCCGACAACTTAGTGCGAATAAGATCTTCATCACATTGGGCGATTCTACGAGGGTAGCGGCTGTCGCAGTGAGAGACGTGCACCTATTTTTTGAAGATAGAGTTTTAGTTTTAGTTTTAAAGGATGTTCTTTATGTTCCCAGTTTTAGGAAGAAATTAATTTTGGTTTCTAAATTGTACATTGATGGATACTCAGTTTCTTTTAATTATACTGTTGTTATTTTTCGAAACGATGAGTTCATCTGTTCGGGAACATTAGTGAATAATCTTTATACTATTAAAAGTGCACACCACACGCAAAATGCTTCTTATAACACAACGACCATTTCTAAGAAAAGAAAATTTTCTTCAACCGTGAACGAAACACTTCTATGGCATCTAAGACTTGGTCATATTCAAAGGTTGGTGGCGGACTGCTCGTTGGAGTCTCTCCATGTTGAGCTGTTTCCAACGTGTGAATCTTGTTTAGAGGGGAAAATGACCAAGAGGGCCTTTGGGGCCAAGGGGAATAGAGCTAGTGAAGTGTTACAAATCGTTCACACTGACGTATGTGGGCCAATATCGGTTCAAGCTAGAGGAGGTTTTGAGTATTTCGTAACTTTTACAGATGATTACTCAAGATATGGGTATGTTTACCTTATGCGGCACAAATCGGAAACCTTTGATAAATTCAAAGAGTTCAAAATCGAGGCCGAGAAACATAGGGGAAAGAGTATCAAGTTCCTACGATCGGATCGTGGGGGCGAATACCTCAGCAATGAATTTTTGACCTACTTATTAAGTGAAGGGATTGTATCCCAATTGACCGCACCCGGTACCCCTCAACAAAATGGGGTTGCGGAACGAAGAAATAGAACTCTTTTAGAAATGATCAGATCCATGATGAGTTATTCGGAATTACCCAAGTCGTTTTGGGGCTATGCCTTGGAAACAGCGGCTCACATTCTAAACTTGGTTCCATCCAAATCGGTTCCTAAAACTCCCACAGAATTGTGGACCGGGCGTAAGCCTAGTTTGAGACACATAAGGATTTGGGGGTGTCCGACATATGTGTTGGACAAGGAAGCCAAAAAATTGGATCCACGTTCGGAATTGAGGTTGTTTGTAGGATACCCTAGAGGACGAAAGGGGGTATGTTCTATAGTCCCAAGGACCAAAGAATCGTAATTAGTACGCATTCAAAGTTCTTGGAAGAAGACTATGTGAACAATAGAAAGCCCAAAAGTGAGATTACCTTAGGTGAAATAAAAGGGCCTAATCCTATACCAAGGGTACAAGTTGATGTACGACGCGACACACCAACACAACCAGAGCCTCGTCGTAGTGGGAGGGTTGTGAGACAACCCGAGAGATTCATGTTTGTGGGAGAGTCTTCTGACTTAGTCCCCGGGGAGGATGAATTAGACCCATGGACATACGACAAAGCACTCCAAGACAAGGATGTGGATTCTTGGCAAACCGCAATGGAAGCCGAAATGGGTTATATGGATAAAAATGAGGTGTGGGAGCTTGTTGAGCCACCCAATGGGGTAAAACCCATTGGATGTAAGTGGGTCTACAAGAGAAAAAGAGGATCGGACGGGAAGGTTGAGACCTTCAAAGCTAGGCTTGTGGCGAAAGGATATACTCAGAAAGAAGGGATCGATTATGAAGAAACCTTTTCACCGGTAGCCATGCTTAAGTCTATCCGTATTCTCTTGGCAATAGCTGCACATCTTGATTTTGAGATCTGGCAAATGGATGTTAAGACTGCTTTCCTAAATGGAAGTCTTGAAGAAGAAATCTATATGCGCTAACCCGAAGGCTTTATTGAAAAAGGTCAAGAGCACCTTGTATGCAAGCTTAAAAGGTTTATCTACAGACTTAAGCAAGCATCGCGAGCTTGGAATCAATGTTTTGATCAAGTAATAAAATCTTACAGTTTTGATCAAAATGAATTTGAGAGTTGTGTGTACAAGAAGTGTGTCAAAACTGCCGTGGTATTCTTGATACTATACGTAGATGACATTTTGCTCATTGGAAACAATGTCGCGGTGTTGTCAGACGTAAGGGTATGGTTGTCAAATCAGTTTGATATGAAGGACTTAGGGGAAGCCGGTCATGTCTTAGGGATCAAGATTACTCGAGATCGCAAGAAAAGTATGATCAGCTTATCGCAAGCTTCATACATAGATACTGTTTTGAAACGGTTTAGCATGCAGAATTCCAAGAAAGGTTTTGTACCTTTTAGACATGGAATTCATCTATCGAAAGAGATGTGTCCGAAGACACAATAAGAGATAGATTGCATGAAAGGCATCCCATATGCTTCGGCAGTTGGAAGCCTCATGTATGCTATGCTATGTACGAGACCGGATATCTGCTTTGCCGTAGGCATGATAGCACGATATCAAAGTAACCCCGGGAAAGAGTATTGGATGGCTATTAAGAACATTCAGAAATATCTCAAGCAAACTCGAGATAGAATGTTGGTTTATCAGTCAGATAGTCTAATCCCAGTTGGTTATTCGGACTAGAATTTCTAATCAGATATAAATTCCATATAGATCTACCTCGGGTAATGTGTTTCGTTTGGGGAAGGAGCCATGATATGGTGAAGTGTGCATCACTGATTCTACCATGGAAGCCGAATAAGTAACTGCTTATGGAGCAGTGAAGGAATCGGTTAGGTTCAAGATCTTCTAAGTGGACTTGGATAAAATTCTGAATTTGTCTAGCACTGTAATGCTAAGTGTTTTCCTATTTGGTGTTAACGTACAAGTGTACACGATCGTTATTGCTGTGGCAAGCTTGACCAAGTTTTAAATATATTGAACACAGGGAGAGGGCAGATTGTAAGGTAAGATCATTGTTCTTAATTCGAAAACTCAAAGCAAGAAAAGGGGATAAGGTATCTATCGTCTACAAGTGCGTCAATCAAGTAAACTACCTGTCACCTTGTGATGCAAACTAAGCAAATGTGTGAGAGATGCGTTAGTGTACTATCCTAGGTTTCGTGTGGTGAAGTTTCACTTACTCATGCATGAGGTATGGTACAATCAATGGGCAAGCCACTCAAACATGCAAAGGTCTCCCTAGATGCACATAAAAGTCTCTTATTGTCTTTCTAATTCACTAAGGCAATTCTCATTATCTTAGGAATATTAACAAATACCTAACATGCAATGGCCTAATTCTAAGAATATTAAGAAAATTAACCCAACTCTCGTATGAGATTAACTTCTAATGGCCCATATAATTAATTGAGCATATTAAGCATTCTTGCAAACCATCAAAGTAGAGAATTGACCATACAACAACTCAATGCACTTATAAGATCAACATATACACCACACTACTCCATAGGAATCGTACACCAACACACTAAGAGATTAGCCCATGGCTAATTGTGCAAACAAAATGGAAATTGAATTAACTACAATCATAATTGCGCAGGAATTCTAAAGAGTATACAAAAATTCACCTATTACAATTGGAATTGAAAAGATACAAGTTTACCTCTATAAGCTAGAAATTAATCTAACAATGCAAATTGAAATTAAACCGGTAGGAATGTAGCTGGAGCTATACTGAATATGCTGGAGAAGACGGATCAACGATCCATACGGTATATCAAAAGATATCGCAGAAATCGTAAGTGGAAATCTAAGAACACCAATTTGGAAACTTCCAATAACTTCTCCTAATTTAAAGAGAGAATATCATGATGTATGTGAATCTAAAATTCTAAAAAGTCTCCCTTGGAAATCTGAGATGAAAGTATATATAGTACCCTTGGATTATTGACTAATATACCCTTCATTAAAACGAGCAAAAATACGAAAATAGCCTTGAAATTGTGGAATTTTGGAACTGCTGCCGAACGTGAACTGGAGGGCTGCCGATCTTGATCAGCAGCGAGTTCGCGCGCTTTGTCAAACTGCCGAACCACACTTGCACTTCTGTAGATGGCGATCGCGCGAGAGGTCGCACGTGCCGTCATCTTCCACTCCAGCACGCATCCGCGCGTCCGCGTTGATGTGCTGCTGATCCAAAAAGACTTCCTTCCGATCCCACTCCTTAGCTCGGGTCATGCTCGACTCTCCTCGTTTTCGTCATATCTTGAGTTCTAGGACTCCGATTGACTCGATTCTTCTTTCGTTGTGACCCTCTCTTCAAGATCTTCGACATGGAATATTAATTTATTCATCTTGCTCAACTCCAAAATTTGGACTTTTCTCGATCTTGCTCATTTCTTCCCCATTTTGCTCGTTTTTATCTATAAACGCAACTTTCTAGCCAAAAAGGGTTAATAACACAATATATACCATATTAAGGTCAAATATGAACATAAACACACCAAAAGCATATAGAAATGAGTAAAAAAACATGCAATTATGACCCTAATCACACCCCCAAACTAGATTGTTGCTCGTCCTCGAGCAACGATGCGATAAGATAGGGGAATAATTGTATGTATTAAGCATTAAGCACAAGATCAATGCCATAGAAACATCACTCAATATCTAGTAATCTAAAATACAATATCATCCATATAACTATCGAAATCAAATCAATAAACATAATGTCAAGTCAATGAGTCATGATCCTCTTAAGATAAGTGTTTCACTCAACCCTCAAGTGTTTATGCTTTCTCGTACCTCACACAACATGCACATACTACCATAAGCTTGGCTCAAGTCTCAAATTCTCCACCACTTGAAATGACAATTAAATAACACATCATTGAGGACTTTTAAAGGTTGTAGTGTTGGCTTTTGGTAGGGAAGGATCATATGGATAATAGTGACTAAGTATGATTAGTAAAGCATAGAAGGAATCATCATGTAGATCATCCCTTTATTCAAATAGCAATCTCATCTTCATGCTCTTTTCAAAATCACACTTCTAAACATCAATCTTCCCTTTGCAAAATTGTGAACATACTCACAACACTTTGGTCAAACTTGACCAATTTTTCATGAAAAGTCAACCTTTTTCTTTAAAGCTCTTGTAGCACTTGCCTTTGCACATTTTTGCATCAATCCTTGCATATTTGAATATCTTCCCATCTTGGCCACCCATTTCTTCATCATATCACCAATCTTCCTTCCTTCTTTTCACTCTACTAATCATAAGGACAAGAGAGTTCCAAAAAGGAAGGAAAATGGCTTAAAGTGTGGTTAGTCAAAGGAAAGTATTATAGGCACAACATAGTAAGCAATGAGTATCAATATCAAGGTAGGCTCATAGGGCAAAGTAGCTCAATATAAATCCAAAAGATGGCCTCAAATCATATCATGTGAAATCAATGTCTAATGTAGCCTCAAACAAGACTCAAGCCAAGTTTTAGAGTATAATACAAATGTGTGGAACTCACATCAAAGAAAATCATCCGTTCATATCAAGAATGCCCATATCACCAAAATTGGCTCAAAACTCACGGTTATAGGGTGATCATGACTCGTATCATATCAAGAATGCCCATATCACCAAAATCTCAAGTATCATGAAATCAAAAATATCAAAGATCAACAAGAATTAAGCAATAATTCCACTACACTAATCAAGACTTTCAACTCATTCACACAACGATAAACATATCTTATGCATTCACTACTCAAAAATAAGCAACAAGAAGGCCAAAAATACAAGCAAAACAAGAGCTCATCAACACACTAAGCATCAAAGCCTATGAATATTTCCACAAATAATAGCATTGTCATGAGAATAACGAAACGATCACACCCTCCAAACTTTTTTGGACCATAAGTCTAAAAAGTTTGGCAAAAGAGTGAAGACATGAATCATGCAATGCACAATAAGGCACAATACACAATCAATCATCAAAAATCCAAAGCAAAATATCAAACATCATCAATATGCAATATCACCCAAATAATAAAATCCTACAAATTGTAGCAATCAATAGAAATCTCAATTCACTACATAACAAATAAATCTACGAAATCATTGGAATGGAGCAAGATAGGGACAATAGAGTGTTACCCATCCTTATGAAGTTAGATTGAAATCATCACTTCACGAAGGAGGATAATGCGGATGAGGAAAATGACCCTCTCCAATGTGCCAGTTCATCATTGCACGCTGGGCTTCAAGGATCTCTTCCATATTGTGGGACATAGTGTTCAAATTCCTGTTAATGGAGTCCACCGTGTTGTTGAGAAGATGATAGCTATCAGTCAACCTCGTCATGTCCGATCGAAGAAAGGAATAGTCATTCCTTAGATCGTCCACGTCGGTCCTCAACGACCTTATCTCATAGCCCCATTCATTATAAGTCAATCCTTCAAACACATGTCCATCCCCTTGATTATAGTACTCCTTTTGCATCGGCTCATGTCCTTCTTCTTGCTCAGTTTCTTGGGGTTGGGAGCTTGATTCACCTCTCTGTCTCTTGAACGTCCTTCGATTAAATTCCTCCTTTATTTGCAAGTGCAGAGGGGATCTAAGCAACCAATTCTCCTCCTTCGTCACTGTAATGAGGTCATAGTCAAGTAGAGGGAAGAGGTCTTTTGAGTTTGTGACTATGATGCAAATGACATTTCCCCTCTTCTTGAAAATCTTTGTGTTGATCAAGAATGTCAAATCAACAAGCTCGGGTGCAATTACCACTCTATTCGTTCTTGGACTTACCTTTTGCAACATGAAAGTGACTAATCCACCATAACAACAATTTGTCCTCGTGACTTGGTGGCTGAGATTCTTCAAAAGATAAGCGCCAAAATTAGCTCTTTTTGACGTCAATGTGGAGTGGATAATAAACAACTCTTCACCCCGAACTCTACTCCCTTCTATTCTAGCAAAAGCAGTGTTTGCTAGCACCTTGTGTGCATAAACTAAGATAGGATTTGCAAGGTGAGATGCTCTAGAACTTTGGGCAACATACTCTCCTCCATCTTTGCAAATCAAGTTCCATGTTTCTTGGGCTCGAGTGAATCTCTCCCACGAATAGAAGTGATTCCTAGGCACCTTCTCCGCACAACCAAAGATTTGGTTGACTTGATCAGTGGTTAAAACGAAGTCCTCATTTTTAAAATGAAACCTAGCCTTGGTAGGAACTCCATCAACCTCCACCACTACTAATGTGCTAAAGAATTCGATGCATGCCGATTCGGAATACCCATAAAACTTCATGGAGAGTAGACCCTTCCAACCAATCCTTTCAAACAACTCTTCGACATCTTCACCAAAGTTGCAAAGTGTAGTGGTTCTCCTATCATAATACCTTCCCGTATAAAACTCTACATCCTTCACTTTTGCAAACAATTTGAAATACATATCATTATCACCGAAGAAGAGTTCATGGTTGGATGGCTTATCTCCACTCTTTATTTGACATGCTTCCTCTAAAGTGGGATCATTCCACTTTTCGCTTGCATTGGAACTTGACGAGATTTCTTTTCCTTTCTTACCCATTCCTACAAAATTTCGTATATAAATCAACCAAGTATAAGATGTGTAGAGTGGTATCTTCAAGATAGGAACTTAAACCAAAATATAGTCATGCCAATACACTCATTATTTCAACAAGCCTTCTAGGATTGAACACAAAGGGTGATAACTAAAAATTCGGGAATTGGTCATGCAAACTAATAGTTATGCCATTTTCATTCATCAATGAGTCCTCAAGTAAGCAGACATATAGGTGAATCAACATCATGAACTCATCCTATTATCAATATATCCTTAACTACACACAATGAGCACAACATTATCATTAAAATCAAATTTTTTTGCCCAAATTCCTAAAAATTCATAAATATGCCTACACCCAAAATTTTAATCTTCAATTAAGTCCAAAATACACAAAATTGGCATGCAATTGGGTTCCTAAATGATTGCCCATCAACAAAAGAGCATATATGCATCATCAATTGCACAAAATCACAACAAAATCAAAAAGCCCAATTTTATTGCTCAAGAACCCTAATTTTTCAATTTCAAATTCCACTCAATACAACTATGGATTCTTAACAATATTACAAGCATTAGATAGAGGAGAGTGAAAAGAACATACCTGTGGAAGGAATAATCCAGAAGAGATCAAAAATTTGAGAAGTAAAATTTCTCTTCTCTTTCTCTTTTCTTTTCGTGAGTTTTTAAAGGGAAGAGTTTACAAGAATTTTGAGTGTGTGTTTGTGTGTGTAAAAAGGGTATTAAAAGGTGAAGAGGGTTAGTGGGCTTACCTTGGAAGTTGTGTTCAAAATTTGACAAAAATCCGGTCAAAATTCTGATTTCAGCACGTCCCTCGACCCCCTACCGGCTAGCTGCCGATCACGCGGTTCGGCAGTGCGTTTGCACGGAATATCCAGCTGCCGAACTACTCCGTGTCGCCTATCGAACTCGATCACACGGGAGCTCGCGCGATCCGAAGTGTAGGTCCTGTCGACCCCTAGAGTGGGTTCTGTCGATCTGAACCCTTACTCCCCTTCTTCGAGTATTTTTTTTTTCACCCTTTTTCTAGTACTTTTCCTACATAACTCCTCATAATACTCAAAATATATCAAGAGTATCAACAATATGGATCAAATATGGTAGCAAATTGAGAGAATTTAACACAAACACACCCTCCCAAACTTTTTCGAATTGTAAATCCTAATAAAGTTTGGAAAAGTGATAAATGACAAATTTGCTATCACATACAACCAATTAAGCACAAACTTTCAACTCACAAACAAGTATACATTAAGATTATATCAAAAATTCACTCCTCAACTTTTCCTAATCATATAAGCTAAAAATCAACAAGCAATGATCATACTACAATGGTAAAAAAAAAAAAAAAAAAACCAAATAATATCATGCATCCATTCCAATCAAAAATTAATAAAATCAAAACTAAAAAAAAAACTAGAAGAAATAAAGGATACGGATGGGTTGCCTCCCATCTAGCGCTTGGATTTAACGTCCCCTAGCCGAACGAATCTTTCAAGCTCAAGTAACATCAAAATCGATAAGAGTTGAGTGACGTACATCACTCAATTTCCTTTTCCAAAAACATACCTTCTTCACAGCTTTTTTTATCCCCTTATCTTCATTCACCTTTTTCTTCTTCTTTTCAAAAGGAATTTCTTCAAATACTCCACTCTCAAGATTGCAAGTTCTTGTTACCGTTTTTGCAATTTCACCCTTAATCCCTGGGGAACTCGTTGAAGAATCATAATTTGAGAAAGTATTTCTCTCCTTATTCATCTTCAAGGTAACCTCTCCTTTTTTAATATTTATCAAGCGTCCGAAGTCGCAAGGAAAGGCCTCCCAAGAATTAGAGGAGTAATCTTGTCGTCCTTTACATCTAGAATCACAAAGTCTACCGGATACAAGAACTTACCAATTTGGACCACAACATCTTCCACAATTCCTCTTGGTTGCACCTTTGAATTATCCGCCATGTAAAGATTACTCGACATAGTCCTTATGTCCTTTAATCCCAGCCTTTTAACTATGGATAAAGGCATAACGTTCACACTAGCCCCAAGATCACATATTGCCTTAATAACCTTACTTCCTTCAATTTGGCAATCCAAAGTAAAACAGCCCGGATCTTTCAATTTTTTTTGGAAGATTCTTCATAATGAGTTTGCTACTTTCTTGAGTGAGTTTTACAACTTCGGGCACCTCTTTCTTTTTTCTAGACACAAGATCCTTCAACAATCTTGTATAGGTAGGCATTTGCTCAATAGCCTCTTTAAAAGGCATATTTGCATATAACTTGGTAAACAAATCAAGAAATTTCTTGAACCTCTCATCAAGCTTATTCTTCACTCCTTTTGAAATTTCCACCCTATCCCTCTCTTCCACCAACCCTTCTTCCCCCAGTTTTACCTTACCCCCTATTTTCTCTTTCCCTTTCTTTTTCACTTCTTTTTCCATCACCCTCTTTTCTACCTCCAAGCTTTCCTCACTACCTTTCACCAACTTCACAATATCATCACAAAATTCTTCCTCCGCAATCTCATCATGAAACAATTTCAACGGGCTATTCCCTACAACCTCCTTTGCAACCTCCACACATGAAATCGAATTACAATGCTCACGAGGATTGATCTCGGTTGTAGAAGGGAACTTCCCTTTATTCACTTGTGGGCTTAAAGATGAAGCAATTTGTCCCATTTGGAATTCCAAGCTTTTGATTTGATTCCCTTGCAAAGCATACAAATCATTGAACTTTTTGTTCGTCTCCACATTCATCTTTCTAAACTCCACTCTCATATCATCCATGCTCTTCAAGATCAATGCCAAAGTATCTTCCACACTCCCTTTTCCTTCATTGTTAGGAGGCTTTGACCCCGGATCAATCCCGAGTGGCAATTGGATTGCCCCCTTAGGATTAGAATACGAAAAATTCTCGTGCCTTCTATTAGGATTGTAAGGAGGATTGTAAGAAGCATTCCCTTGATTCGGATATGGATTTCCTTACTGTCTAAACGGTGGAGCAATGTATGGTGGCCTTTGATTGTTGTTATATTGAGGACGACCCATATCATTCACTTCTTCTTGAATAGAAGTAATAGGAGGAGGAATACTCTCAACAACACTTACTTGCATAGGAGCTGGAGCTTGGTTTTGGTTTTGGCCTCCATAGACCAAATTCAACACATTTGACATTTTTTCCTCAAGAAATGTAACTCGATCACCCGTTCCACTATTAGCTTCCCTTTTGAAAGCATTATTTGCAGCAATATTCTCAATGATCTCGTTGACTTGACGAATGGTCTTCGTCCAAACCGAGCCTCCAGCACAAGAATTCAAATAATTCTTGTCTCCTTCATGCAATCCGATTGTGAAAGTCAATTGTATATCTTTATCCCTCAAACCATGTTGAGGACAAGCCAACAACAAGGTTTGGTACCTCTCCCATGCACTAGATATAGTTTCCCTCGCTTTTTGCTGGAAATTCTTTATCTCTTCCCTTGCCTTCAACATCTTTGATGGAGGGTACAATTTCTTGAGAAATTGAGAGCTCAACACCTCCCAAGTGGCTGCTTTAGGATTCATAGATCGAGTCCATGCTTTCGCTCTCCCGGTCAAAGTAAAGTTGAAGAATCGGAGCTTCTTCTCACTATCCGACATTCCTTTGTACTCTATCGTATCATAAATCTCCACTAAATTGTTGAGATGAGCATTTGGATCTTCACGATCACTCGATCCTTCAAAAGGAGACTCTTTTAACAACTTCAAAAGATTCGTATTCAGCTCAAACTTTTCAGCATCAATAGGAGGTCTTTCTATTCCATCATATTGCTCATTAACTCTAGGCTCAAAATAGTCTCGCAACAATGGTTCATGATTTTGAGGTGGGTTTACGATTTGTGGTCTTCGGTGATGAGGTGGTGGTGGATATGTATAGTATGGGTAATTGTGTGGTGGTGGTGGGTAATATGGTGGATTCATTTGGTAGTTAAGGTAATTGGGATATTGAGGTGGGTAGTATGGTTGATCAGGTGGTTGATAAGGTGGATAATGGTGTGGTATAGGTTGTGGTTGGAGCGGAACCTCTCTTTGAGCAAAATTCTCCTCTCCTTGATGTACTTGTACTCTTACGGGTTCTTCTTTTCTTACATCGTCTCGAGCTTCATTCATATTTTATATCGTTGTTTGATTCAAATGAGCTTCTCTCCTTCTTCTCCGTAGGCTATTCTCAAGATCAGATTCAAAAGGTAGAAGATCTCCCCCTTGACTCCTAGTTTGCATGCACCTACAAAGAATCAAGTATCAAAAATTTCTCACAAAAATAAGGCAAAAATAAAAAACAAAGAACAAAATCTTACAAAACCAAACAAATAAGCCGTCTCCCCGGCAACTACACCAAAAACTTGTTTGCCTATTTGGTGTTAACGTGCAAGTGTACACGATCGTTATTGCTGCGGCAAGCTTGACCAAGTTTTAATTATATCGAACACAGGGAGAGGGTGGATTGTAAGGTAAGATCATTGTTCTTAATTCGAAAACTCAAAGCAAGAAAAGGGGATAAGGTATCTATCGTCTACAAATGCGTCAATCAAGTAAACTACCTATCACCTTGTGATGCAAAGTGAGCAAATGTGTGAGAGATGCGTTAGTGTACTATCCTATGTTTCGTGTGGTGAAGTTGCACTTACTCATGCATGAGGTATGGTACAATCAATGGGCAAGCCACTCAAACATGCAAAGGTGTCCCTAGATGCACATAAAAGTCTCTTATTGTCTTTCTAATTCACTAAGGCAATTCTCATTATCTTAGGAATATTAACAAACACCTAACATACAATGGCCTAATTCTAAGAATATTAAGAAAATTAACCCAACTCTCGTATGAGATTAACTTCTAATGGCCCATATAATCAATTGAGCATATTAAGCATTCTTGCAAACCATCAAAGTAGAGAATTGACCATACAACAACTCAATGCACTCATAAGATCAACATATACACCACACTACTCCATAGGAATCGTACACCAACACACTAAGAGATTAGCCCATGGCTAATTGTGCAACCAAAATGGAAATTGAATTAACTACAATCATAATTGCGCAGGAATTCTAAAGAGTATACAAAAATTCACCTATTACAATTGGAATTGAAAAGATACAAGTTTACCTCTATAAGCTAGAAATTAATCCAACAATGCAAATTGAAATTCAACCAGTAGGAATGTATCTGGAGCTATACTGAATATGCTGGAGAAGACGGATCAACGATCCATACGGTAGATCAAAAGATATCGCAGAAATCGTAAGTGGAAATATAAGAACACCAATTTGGAAACTTCCAATAACTTCTCCTAATCTAGAGAGAGAATATCATGATGTATGTGAATCTAAAATTCAAAAAAGTCTCCCTTGGAAATCTGAGATGAAAGTATATATAGTACCCTTGGATTATTGACTAAGATGCCCTTCATTAAAACGCGCAAAAATACGAAAATAGCCTTGAAATTGTGGAATTTTAGAACTGCTGCCGAACGTGAACTGGAGGGCTGCCGATCGTGATCGGTAGTGAGTTCGCGCGCTTTGTCAAACTGCCGAACCACACTTGCACTTCTATCGATCGTGATCGCACACGAGGTCGCACGTGCCATCATCTGCCACTCCAGCACGCATCTGCACATCCGCGTTGATGTGCTGCTGATCCAAAAAGACTTCCTGCCGATCCCACTCCTTAGCTCGGGACATGCTCGACTCTCCTCATTTTCATCATATCTTGAGTTCTAGGACTCCGATTGACTCGATTCTTCTTTCATTGTGACCCTCTCTTCAAGCTCTTCGACATGGAATATTAATTTCTTCATCTTGCTTAATTCCAAAATTTGGACTTTTCTCGGTCTTGCTCATTTCTTCCCCATTTTGCTCGTTTTTATCTATAAACACTACTTTCTAGCCAAAAAGGGTTAATAACACAATATATACCATATTAAGGTCAAATATGAACATAAACACACCAAAAGCATATAGAAATGAGTACAAAAACATGCAATTATGTCCCTAATCACTAAGGTAGTTGCAAATTCAAGGGAACCAAGAGTCCACAAGGCCAACAAACACATTTAAGGATATACAATCTTAGACGAGAAATCGTTAAGAGAGGAGATGAAGATATGGCAAAGATCGCATCGGAAGACGACCTAGTTAATCATCTCACAAAGTGTCCGCCTCTATGTATGTTCGAGAGACATGTGGGAGGAATGGGAGTCAAGTGTGTTGCCAATCTACTTTGAGTATAAGAGGGAGAAATTATTAGGACATGTGTAGCACATAGATATGTTGTAGTATACTTAAAAGCAGACTTTGAGTATAAGTGGGAGATTGTTAAGGTTATACTAGAAAATATGCTTTTACTTTGTATAACTAAACTGAATCTTTGAACTTTATCTGAAATAAATCTTTTATCATTGTGCTTTAGATAAATATGAATGTTATTTATTTATTGTAATCCGTTCATATAATAGTACAAGTTACACTATAGATAAATGTGGTGATCCCTGGATAACTCACAACAAGATCACATTATCAGTTTCTTGTAACAAGTACTAAATTCACAACCTAGATGGGATTTGAACACCCCATTGGTAAAATGGTTGATGTGTAGATCCCAGATTGGCTTATCTTGACCAAGGGATTGCACTAGTGCATGATGATGCATTGAAGAGGACCTACAGAGAGGTAATTCTTCCGGACTGATTTATGGGATGAAGAATTAGACCTCAGTGGTCGTTTATTTCTAAACATTTGTCCCTTAAATAGGACTGTGTGTGATCCGTGCATGGTACTTTATTTTGTTATGGGTAGAGAGTCAATAAGACTCAATACTTTGCATCTTGGGTGACGCCATTGAGAACATGACAGTTGCTAAGATTTAATACAGAGGAATGTGTGCTTGGAAAGTCTTGCATGATTAGTCCCCTTGGTGGGCTCTAAACGTTCGTCATACTAAATCTTGCAAGTGGAATTTGTTTCCGGTATGATGATAAAGAAGAGTTGTCCTTACTCCAAGGATAAGATGTTAAATTAATTAAAGCGTTCAATGGCTTGATTAATTAACGGACTAGAGAATCTTAAACACGGGAAATAATGACCCGGAGCCATATGATTGTAATATAGGTTAAGATGGATAGTGCAACATTAATCCTATAGTGGAGTGAGATTAATGTTAGTGGGTTGAATGACATTGGGCTCAATGTTAGAATTCAAGGCCCATTAGGAGGTCCAATCTTAATTCTCCTAAAGGCCCCTCAAGTAGCCCAATTAAATGTCCAACAATGAATAAGATGATTAAAATAAAAGAAATATTTTGGGCTCATATTGAACATTTTTTTTCGAAATTAATTTTTATTTTAATTAATGAGAGATTTTATGGAAAATAGATATATATCTTGAATACAAGAATATCTAATAAAATCAAGATCTCATTAAATTAAAATAAAAGTGATATTTTTCGAAAATTGTATGAAGAAAGAAATATCAAGAATTAAATATTTAGTATTCAAGATTATCAAGATTAGAATATTTGATATTCATGATAATCAAGATTTGAAATATTAGATATTCAAGATCTTGTATTCTCACTATAAATATGAGATGATACAAGACTTCATACACACATTATTACTCTTAAATTTTTCAAAAATTTTGAGGAGTTGGGCAACAAAATTATTTTCTTCCTTGTGTTGTGATTATTCGTGTGGCCTCCCACCGGGTGCACAAATAAGGATAATGGAATACTTGAGAAGGCTTTTGGGTTAATCAAAGCCAAGGAGATCACAAACAGTCTCAAAGAACGCCTTTTGTCTCAGAAAGTGTCTTTCACCAAGGGAACAAAGGACGTCTTTTGTTTTAGAAAAATCTTTTTCATCGGCAGGTATAATTCACTAAATCCCTTAGTTCCGCATGTTTAGGGCTTTAAGTGATTATATTTGTTAATATGTTTTGCATGCAAAGCCTGTTGTTAGGTATACAATTATTTGATTTAATTATGTTTAAATCATGATATTAATTGTAGGATTAAATTTGTATTTAGCGTAAATCCCGAATAGATCCGCGTTTAATTCCCCAACACTTAAGTCCGCAGTAAAACCCATATTTTCAAAAATATGTACTTACAAGTGTTGTTCAGCCAAAAGGTGTCTACGTGCAAGTGTACACGATCGTTATTGCAATGGCAAGCTTAACCAAGTTTATTTTATATCGAACCCAAAGGAAACGGGGATTTGTAAGGTAAGACTATTGTTCTTGATTCAAAAACACAAAGCAAGTAAAGGGATTCGATATCTATGTCTACTAGTGCGTCAAACTTGTAAACTACCTATCACCTTGATTCACAAAGTGAGCGAGTTGTGTGAGAAATGTGCTAGTGTACTATCCTATGTTTCATATGGTGAGGTATCACTTTCTCATGCAATGGAATTGTGTACAATCAATTAGTAAGCCACTCTAACATGCAAGAGGTCTCCCTAATAACACATTAAAGCCTCTAATTGTTCTTCCTATTCACTAAGTATAGCTCTCACTATCTTAGGAATTTAATCAAACACTTAGCATGCATTTGGCCAAGTACAAGAAGATTTAGGAAAATAGGTCAATTCTCATTGAGACTACCTCCTAATGACCCTTATGATCAACTACACATACAAAGCATTCATACAATCTATCAATGTAGAGAATTGATCATACAACAATTCATAGCAATCAAAAGATCAACATATTCACCATACTACTCCCTAGGAGTCATACACCAACACACAAAGGGATTAGCCCATGGCTAATTTAATAAGCAAAATAGAAATTGAAGTAACTATATTCATCATTATGCAGGAATTATACAAAGTATTCAAGAATTTACCTATTACAAGTGGAATTGAAAAGATACAAGATTACCTCTATAAGCTAGAAAATGATCCGACAATGAAAATTGAAAATCAATCAGTAGAAATGTAGCTTGAGATGTGCTAAGAATACTGGAGAAGATGGATCGTCGATCCGTACGGTAGATCAAAAGTTATCTTAGAAATCGTAATTGAAAATCTAAGAACACTCACTTGGTAACTACCTCTAACTTCTCCTAATCTAGTGAGAGAATATGAATCTAAGAAAATGATAAAAGTCCTTTAGAAAATCTGAGATGGAAGTATATATAGTGCTCTTGGATCATTGACTAAGATGCCCTTCATTAAAACGCGCGAAAATACGAAAATAGCCCTGAAAATCCGAGAAATATGCACTGCTGTCGCCCAAGAGCTGACCAGCTGTCGACCTCTCGGGCGACAGCTTGGTCGACAAAGCGCCCCCGTGTTGCACAAGAACTGCCGAGCTGGTTAGTATTTCTTAGAAAGAATCACACCTTTGTTGTTGTTCCCTCACACATTTTACTTATTTTCTACCTTGTGTAGATATCTCTCTGTGAGGTTATTTCTTTGAAACTCTGTGTGAGTTTGTCTTCTGTGTGAATATATTAGAGTAGTTTCTTACTTAGAATATAAATCTGAGTGAATCTAGTTCTAAGGGGGAATTACTTGTATTGATCTTTGTAATCATTCTTAGTGAATTTGACACCTAAGTGGTGTAACAGTGGATGTAGGAGGTCTTATTCATAGACTCTGAACTACTATAAACCTTGTGTTTATTTACTGTTCTTTATTTATTTATTGCTTTGTGTACTGCATATTTATATTTCTGTTACATTCACCATTCAGTTTTAAATACTACATAAAACTTTGTGTTTTCACAAAAGAACTCAACTCTACAGCTGTAGATTTCATAAGTCACTCAGTTGTTAAGTTTCATAAGTTCATATTATTTTTCATTAACACATACACTTTATTTCCACTGCACATTAGAGGTTTTTCAATACACTCTCAAGTGTGAAAACCTCTCTGATTTTGTCTACAAGTTGTTAGTTTTCATTTTGCAAGTTTTTATAACTCTGCAGTTGTAAACTTCTATAGTCTACAGATGTAACATTTGTGGTCCAAACTCTTGTAGAATTCTTGTTTTAAACTTATAGAAGGTACCTGTAAGGTTCTAGTACCCCTTTTGAAAAAATTTAAAATTTATTTAAAGGTCTATTCTCTTCCCGCCCCCTCTAGACCTTTACCACTTATAAGGGACCAACACTGAACAATTGATTTCCGCCAAATTATATTTAAAAAAAAAGGGCAGCTCTGCCCTCGCCATGTGTAGACGTGGCAAAGGTGATCACTTTTCCCCTCGTCATTCTCACGCGCCAGATAACGAGGGCCTGAGTTGCCCTCGCTAATAGCAAGTACTAATGCGAGCATTTTAGGAAGGATTTTGATGAGTACCCACATGCCCTCGTCTGTTATGATCCTCGTTCTTTTTTTAGGGCTTATATTTCCCCGTTATTAAATGACGATGAGATTTTGGCAAGGACATTTTAAACTCGTTAAAACCCTAGCCAAATGGCTTCACCTTGCCAATCCCCTCCATAATGCCCTATTTAAATCCCTTTTTTTGTGGTGTGTGTATATATATATATATATATATATATATACTATTCTATGATATATTGTATATTATAGAATTTATATATACATGTATTATGAGTAAAATTAATAACTATTATGTGATAAATATTAAATACATTTATATTTACTAATTATTTATTTATTAGTCTCTATGCCTCAAAAGTAATTTCTATTTTAATATTCTATTAGAAATAAAGGTAGCATTTGAGTATGAGTAAGAGAAAATATTTTTTACTATATCTTTAGACAATAAAGTGCTAGGAGTGTCTTTAAATTTGAGTAGCTTGTCCAATTTTCTTAAAAGACATATCTTTTTCTGAACACTAAAAATTGACCCAATAAATTTATTAAATAAAATGTGTAAAAGAAGTTTAAGCAAAATAGAAAAATTAATGATGCACATATGATTTCGGGGAATGAACTCCATTATATAGATTATACTATTATTTATGTATCCGGATAGAAATTAGTTCAATCCATATATAGTTCTATTATGTAATGAACTCATTCCATTTACTCTAGAGGAGTGATTTCTAGATAGTATCCAATAGAGGATAGTAATACTATCTGTGTAGAATATTACTCACTATAATTGTAATCACTACTCTAGATAGTTCTATTGTAAAATAGTATCCAATATAGTTCTACCCAATATTATAACTATAATAGTATTGGATAGTAACTATCTAGAACTCATTCCTCCAAGAGAGTAATTGATTATAGGAATGAGTTCTATTCCACACAATGAGTAATACTAACTATGGGTTCTAATGGTTAGTAGAACTCATTTCTATTGAAATACACTATTCTAATAGTAGAACTCATTCTATTGATAGTATTATCTAATAGAACTTATAGTTAGCTCATTCAAATAATTCTAATCCAAATTATTGGAAATACACTCAAGAGATCATTTCTACATACTCAGTCCTCTAGTTACTCATTCTAATGATATTGTTGTATGAAATAATGTGGACTGAGTTTATACGAATAATACTATCTAATATCCAATAAGTTCTACTATCTAGAGGAATGAGTAATAGTAGTTATTAATAGTACTCCTTCCATTTCAAAATATATGTCATTTTAGCATTTAGCACACATATTAAGGAATATTATTTTAACCAATAGCAATGCATTGAGAAATTATTAATTGAAGTTGATTGGGTGTTTTGGGGGAAAAAACTAAAATGACATATATTATGTCAAAAGTATAAAAAACTAAAGTGACATATATTTTAAAATGGATGGAGTATCTAGGATGAGTTAATCATTATGAGTAATCATACTAGTAGAATTAGTAATATTATTCCAATTACTCACTATATTCTTCTAGATAGAGAATGAGTAACAATGTGGATAATATTACTCACGATATAAGGGCCTTTCCTTTTTTTTCTTTTTTTTTAAATATTGATTCTTCGTTTAAAATTCTACACATTTATAATTAAATAAATTATTTCTCTATTAATAAACAATAGTAAATTAAAATTAAATTCTCTATTATTTGTATATGAACATTAGCATATTTGGTATTAAATTATTAATTTATGTAAAGTAAAAAATTAAATGCACTAAATACACATGTATCTTTAACAAGCTAAATAATAACATAAAAATATCATAACCAAATATTTTAAATGTATATTAAAAAATAATTACGGATGAAAATTTTCAAAAAAAACTTTAATTCAAAAGATTGCTCTTTGTTGTTAATAATCTACAATACTTTATGATTTAAGAATTAAATATAATATATTTAAAAAAACTAATAAAAGAAGAAAAATTGGATCATTACTTGGCAGACGCAAAAGAGAGACAAGGCAGGCAGTCTCACGCTGGAAGAAAAAGAAAAACAGATTCTAATGGACTAAGCTATTAAGTAATTCTAAAATATTTGTTGGGCTAATTGGCTACTAGCAATTATGTTTAAAAATAATTGAACTGCCTTATTATTATAAATTAAATAATTGTAAGCACGTATATATGGGTAATTTTGGACTTGTACTGTGCTATGCAATCCCTGTGTACTCGTTCCTGCTAACGAAGATTTGATGAGTATAAAGTATGACGTCATCGGCAAACATAAATAAAGAGGAAAGGATATTTTGTTGGGTTTATATTAGTGTAGAAGTAGGAATTTTTATCCCACATCGGATAAAGAACAAAATGGAGAGGGTTTTCTAATGTTATTTAAGAAGTAAATATGTTTTCATTACAAGTGCAACAATAAATACACATTAGTCTTGTGTATAAATACCGTTAAATTCAATTCTCATATTCCTTTTAACACAGTGTGGGTATCGAAAGAAATATAGGTAAGTCTTTACTAAGAATTTTTCATATGTTTATATTTCTTTTATGTGTTGTTGGTTTTTTTTGGGTTTTGAAATTTTGCAAGTTAAATTCTTGTATTGATTGTTGTTTTCTTGCTTATTAAATTTTTTTTTTTTCGTTTGTTTCATTTCTCACTTAGTGTAATGGGAACTGAGTTTCCCAAAAAACTCTTATGCAAATTAGCTAGGTTTATAATTAAAAGAATATTTAAGCAATTTATTTGATGAATGCTATAATTCTAATTTACCCGTAATTTTAAATTAAAATTAACAAATATAACCTTTAAATTTCTCAAAAAACTATACATATATACTAATTAAAAAAGGGCAAATTTGGAATTTAGTAATTTTATATTATTTATTTTAAAATTTAATCACAAATCAAAATTAATTTTAAGAATAGAATCATTAATACAATCTCTATTTATTATGAGTGCGACTATTCATACCCCATGTTCCTCTACACATAACACAATTATTAAACATATTCTATTTAAAATAAAAAATTAATTAAAATACTAAATATATCCCTATTTTTTATTATTATATTTTTTTTCAATTTTGACATAGTCTTCATCTCTCAATTCATATTAATGATGCACAGTGCGTCGCCATTTTTAATAAATGAGAACTAAAACTTTGCGTCGTTATTTTATCTGTTGCAACCGAATAAAATTTTAAAAGAATTCATTAGATGAACGTCATGTCTTATTCTCCACTTTTCCACGCTATCTCATAGGAGCTTTTTTTTTTTTTTTTCGCCTGAAAATCACTATTTTCTCCATCCAAAATTTCATAATTTTCAACTTTTATGTATCATCGTGAAAAATACGGCGGCTCATCCTCTTCCACGTCACCCTTTCCGCGGCACTCTTCAACAATAGGCATATGCCCTTTTAATTATTTATTGTGTATAGTAATATTTTATCAATAAATAATAAAAATATATAATTTAGATTAGGTTGATGTCACTAACAAAACATAAAAGATGAGATTGAATTGATCGTAAAACTGCAGAATAGTTGAGAAGATGATTGAACTATATGAATATAACAGTTAGGACGTGAGAGAAAAGAAGAATAGGTCAAAAATGGAAAAAAATATATATATTAATAAAAAAATGAGGTATATTTAGTAATTTAAATTAATTTTTTATTTTAAATTTAATATATTTAGTAATTAAGGTATGTTTAGAGGAATATGAGATATGAATAGTCGCACCCATTTATTATATCTAGATAATTAAAATGTATATATAGATATATGGGATAAATGGAGTAGTTTGTCTTCAAAATATTATGCAGCTAGCCTAGGGCTTCAATTTGATGACACCGCAACCGCAGATAATTCAATACGACAAGCGATATCAATTCATTGAAGCAAGTCTCACCTCTTGCCTCTTACTCAGTCAATTAACTTCTCTCTGATTTTGGTGATTTTGTTGTGCAAATGTTAAAAATTGATTTAGATATATTTTGTTTTTATAGGTGTCATGTATGTTTTGAATCATGATCAGATAATTAATTAATTTAGTTTGATATAAATAAATAATCAGTTGTAAATGAGATGATTACACACAAGTTATGGTGAAGATTATAGCATAACACCGTTCACGAACCTTGTCTTTCTATAAAAAGAAATAGATATACGTATAATTATAGCTAGTGTAGTAAACCATAGGAGAGTTGCATCAAAACAAAATAACATTTGGATTCAACTCTTGGGTATATTTTCTCCCTTTCTTTTAGTTATTTTATGTGTGTTTTTATGTTAGTTCGTATGTGTGTTATGTTCTTAAAAAAATTAATTAGTGTTTTATGTGCGTGGTTATTTTACTTTATGTATGTGTGTTAATTCAAAGAAGAGGATTGAAATTTGATTTTTTTTTTTTGAATAAATGAATCACATACCTATGAACTAAAATGAATAGAGGAAGAACAAAAACTTATAATTATTGATATTTTACATTTAGGAACAAATAAATAAAATATTAAAAAAATGTTAACTGTAATTTTTATTACTAATTATATATTAATCACGACGATCTTCACTAAAATCTCTTCATGTTTAAATATGAAGAGGGGCAATATTTAGTTGTGTTCAAAGGATTCCCAAGGAGCTTCTATTCCTAAATGCACTTTACCTTAGAACAAAACCAAAAGTTGTTGGCTCTCTCCCCCTCCCTCACACACACATACATGCATGCATACATATATATATATATATATCCTTTAAAACGTAGTGCACATGCACCTTAAATAGCAGCAGATTAGAAAGGCGTTAGCCATAAAAGTTTAATTGAAAGATATATTTCTTTTATTTTTTGATTCGTATGTTGTACTCTCTATTCTTCTACTACAACACACACAACCGAAGATGTCTGTTGGATCGCAAAGTTTATCTGTGGAGGAAAACAAAAGTAGAGTTTTCTTTAAATCACAAAGAAAACACTGACACACTTGAAAGAAAAATGAAATGAAATGAAAAAAAATCTGTCATTTGAAGAACACCCTAACTTTGCCTTCTTCTACATATGAACTTTGCGCTCAAGCTGACATCTTCAATTTTGTATTTTGTATTTTGTATTTGAGGGAGAAGAGAGTGCACAAACAAAGAATCAAGAAATTAGATGAAAGAAATATATCTCTCAATTAATTTTTTTCCTAAGATGATTCTAATCTGATGTTATTTATTTTGTGTCTGCCATGTATTTTAGCGTATGTATATATGAGATAGAGAGAGAGAGAGATTTTGCTTTGTTCTAAGGCTAAAAGCGAGACAAAAATTTATATAGAAATTTAATATTAATTCCCTCTCCCAACCTCCCCCAACGCATACACGTTCTTCATGATAATTCTCCCCCACCCCCACCCCCACCCCTCTCCCTCTGCCCTCAACACACACACACAAAGGCCCAACCGTAAGATCAAATAAGATTTAATGCAAAATAATTAAAAAAATTAATTTATATTATTTTTTAATTATTATATATTTAAAAATATATTAAATAATATTATATAATTAATTTAAATTCCTGCTCTTAATTTATGTTAGTATAGTAACACACATTTACTTATATAATAGCATACATTTGCCCATATAGTAATAATACAAACTGGAGAGTAAATATATGTTACTATTAGAGCAAATGTGTGTTACTATCTTATAAAATGTTGTTATTTTACATATATTCACTTGTTTTTATAGAATAAATAATTTTTCATATAATGCAAGAGTAAAATGTGTGTTACTTTAAGAATACATATTGATTATACACAAATATTTTATTTATTTTTATAGAAATAATTATTTTTTAATATAATAACATATGTATTAAATGAAACAATATACCTAGATTTAAAAGGATGATATATAAATTAAGAAATATATATTTACTATCATAAAAATATATTTTTCTCATATAGTAACACACATTTGCCCATATAGTAACATAAAAAGGGAGACAAATGTGTGTTACTATTAGAGCAAATATGTGTTACTAGCTTATAAAATATTGTTATTTTACATTTATTTTTATAGAATAAATAATTTTTCACATAATGTTATAAGAACAAATATTAATTATTTATAAATATTTATTTATTTTTTTCATATAATAACATATATATTCCATGAAATAATATACCTAGATTTAAAGGGATGACGAATAAATTAAGAAACATATATTTATTCTTATAAAAATATATTTTGTCCATATAGTAACACATATTTACCCATATAGTAACACAAATTGGGAGATAAATGTGTGCTACTATTAGAGTAAATATGTACTACTATTAGAGCAAATATGTGTTATTATCCTATTAAATATTGTTATTTTACATATAAACATTTATTTTTATAGAATAAATCAATAAATAATTTTTCACATAATCCAAGAGCAAAATGTGTGTTACTATAAGAACAAATATTAATTATTCATAAATAATTTATTTATTTTTATAGAAATAACTTTTTTTTTAATATAATAACATATATATTCCATGAAATAATATACCTAACTTTAAAGGGATGATGAATAAATTAAGAAACATATATTTATTCTCATATAAATATATTTTGTCCATATAGTAACACACATTTGTTCATATAGTAACATAAATTGGGAGACAAATGTGTGATACTATTAGAGTAAATATGTGCTACTATTAGCGAACAAGGGACTTGAACTGTCGGCTAGCTGGAAAGCGTAACCCCTCGCCGATTTAGGGTTGGACTAAGACAAGGGCAAACTCCTCGCACGTTTTGAATCATACCAAGCTGAGAGGGTGCCCCTCCTGGGCTTGTGAGGGTTATGCCCCCTCGTGGGCTCGTGAGTGTTTTCTCTCGCTTACGTTAAAAACTAGAACAACTTTACGAGAGTGGGTCCTTGGAGAAGCTGTCGCCTAGGGATAAATACTGCATGTAGCCCAATGTAGAAAGAAGTCATGGGATGCTAAAGTTTGGAAGACATTCTTCACTTTATTGGGAGAGGGAAGACGTGAAAGCAAAAAGCTCCCAATGTAGAAAAATTCAGATGTCAGAGCCTGCAGGCCTAGGTGCTTGCATCTTCCACCATATTTTAGTGCAAATTAATTAATATGTATAGGAAGAGAAGACGTAATAGCCAGCTAATGTTTGAGAAATAGTTGAGCATTAGGATTGCACATATGACAATGTACCTAAAATTATTGTAAAAAATTTCATTGTACATTATATTATAATATTTATATATAATTTATCGAAAAATTAAATAAAGAGACAAAAAATTATGCAGAATGAAGTGGAGCAAATGGCCACTCAGAGTCTAGGTGAAGAGGGTGCAAATGAGCAACAAGAGGCCCCAAACTTATCCCAGGTATATGTTAAGATCGTTGGAAAAAAACATGATCGTGTACGTGAGCGTTGTCAACTGGGCAAGTTCAGTCGCATTATTTTCGGGCCAGGTGGGATATCAGCTGGTACACATATTGGAGCTTACAACCAAATTGATGTTGATCAGTTGCTGGCATGGAGCGTGCGAAGACAACATCACTTGTGGCTGACTCTGTGCTCGGGTCGTGGCTGAGAGAGTGTTGGGTCCCTATAAAAGGTAATGGTCTAGAGAGGAGGTGAATAGACCTTTAAAACAAATTTTAAATTTTTTCAAAAAGAGTTCTATAACTTTACAGTTACCTTTTATAAGTTTAAAAGTGAAGTCTACAAGAGTTTGGACCACAAAGGTTACAGCTATAGACTATATAAGTTTACATCTGCAATGTTGGAAAAACTTTGCAAAATAAAACTAACAACTTGTAGACAAGATGAGAGGGGTTTTCACACTTAAGAGTGTATTGAAAAATCTCTAATGTGCAGTGGAAATAAAGTGTGTGTGTTAATAAAAAACAATGTGAACTTTTTCAACTTAATAGCTGAGTGACTTATGCACTCTACAGCTGGATAGTTCAGTTTCTTTGTAAAAAACACAAAGTTTATGTAGTATTTTAAAATGAATGATGAATGTAACAATAAATTAAATATGCAGTGCAATAAAGTAAATAAGTAAAGCAGTGAATAAACAAGATTTATAGTGGTTCAAAGTCTATGAATAAGACCTCCTACATCCACTTTTACACCATTTAGGTGTCAAATTCACTAAGAAGTGACCACAAAGATCAATACAAGTAATTCCCCCTCAGAATTGGATTCACTCAGATTTCTATTCTAAGTAAGAAACTACTCTAACTTATTCACACAAAATACAAATTCACACAAAGTTTCAAAGATAAAAACCTCACAAAGAGATATCTACACAAGATAGACAATAAGTAAAGTGTGAGGGAACAACAACAGAAATATCATTCTTTCTAAGAAATCCTAACCAACTATCCTATGAATCACAAAGAATATGAAACTGATAAAAACTCTACGAATATTGTTGGATGTAGACTTGCTCAGAGTGAATGTTTGCTTCCTCAGATTGTTTTTATTGTTTCCTCTGAACTATTCATCTATTTATAGATGAAGAGGTGTGTTTTATCCATTAGAAAATTCAAATTTGAATTTCGGATAAAGCTCCACTTTTTCTCTATAAGCCTTGCATGTGTCAAGTGGTCCTCCTCCTTCACACAGAATAGTACATCTACTATTTGTCCTTATCTTCAGCATTCTGGTTCTTCTTATAATTAGACTTCATTAAACATCCAGAACATCATGGTAAATACATCCTTAAGTACTCTATAGTGAGTGCATAATTGCTTCACTAATTTGAGTTATAGAGGTCTTGATTATCTTTCTTAACCTTAATCTTGTACTTCAATTTTTAAACGGTTATTTCAGCTGTAGGCTTACTTGAACATTACAGCTTCAAATCCTGCAAATTCAATTATAGCTGTAGGAATAATATTACAAGTTGTAAGGTCTTGTCTAGCCGTAAGTTTACCAACTATACAACTGTAGACTTTCCTTTTATAACGATCACTTTCTTAGCTATCAAACTTACAAAATATATTAGTTACCATTCAATAAAAGTTATGTTTTGCATACATCAAAATCTAATCAAACCAAGGTATTAATAATTTTTCCCTATTTTGATGTTGGCAAAACACATTATGCAATACACAAGTAAATATGCAGTAGCAATAAGATATAGCTATACAAGATATAAAATGCAATGCAGAAAACACAAGGAAAAATAATAAATAATAGAAGGCAAAGCTGTATAAATAAAAAGGTTCAAGATACCACTTACAAAATGTAGATAGACTAAAAACTTAATAGTTTTAGTGTCTAATCTATGTAGATGTCTTCAATGCTCATCTTCTTTTGTGCATTGGATCTGTTTCTTCTTTATCTTCAGAACTGTCAGGTCTAGTATTGTAAATTCCTAGAGCCATCAGCTTCTGATTCTTCTCATATTTTTCAATGTACTTTATCATCATCATCATCATTATTTCATAATTGTTGAAATCTTCTTCCTCTTTCTTTGATCTGAATTCTCTTCTAGGTGGTGCTCTCTTCTCTTGGCATGTTTTTCTTGAGTCAAATGAATATTATCACCATTGTAAAGAGTTCCACTAGCCGTCATATCTTTGAATTTATGATATTTATCCTTCTTCAGCTTGATCTTCTTTAAGACAGTGTGTCTGTCTCTTATTCCTTCAAATTCTTCCCAAAGAATTTCAAAATTAGTCTTCATCTCCTTCTGTAGACTCTCTCCTACTTCTTTCTTACTTTTTTCTTCCTTTCATTCTTCAGGTTCCACTTGCCTCAAAGGTTGAATGTTCAGGGGTAAAGATAGCTTCAACTCTTTTCTGCTATCCTGAAATTCCTTCACTTTCCTTTCTCATTGGCCACCAGTAGCTTTCCCTTGTGAATGATGTTATTTTACAGTTGGTTGCTTTACTGCAGGTTTAGAGCTTGGTAAGGGTATGAAAATATGTAGTAGAGTTGCACTGTGCAACTAGAACATAAAAGTGTTTGCCAAAAAAAATATAATATGTAAAAGATTGAGGACAAGTTAAGCCTGTATTGTAGAGATGCAACATGATAGTTATTCCTTCAGTAACTTATGAAAATAGAACAATGAAATTATTGTGAGACACATTTTTTAATCTAACTGTTGAAATATAATTTGAAATAACAATTACGTAAAATAAAGTATGAGACACTCCCTTCAATTTTAAGATATGATATTGTGTTAAATAAATTCTAAGTAACCTAATATTTTTATTCATGAATTGAATTTTAATTGATTTTGAATATGAGAGTATCTCAATTATGGATATTTGACATAAAAAAAAAAGGCTTAATTGTAAAATAAATCACCACCTTTTCACGAATTGCAATTTAATCTAAACTTTTAAATTTTGGCAAAATAAGTCATCACCTTTCATATTTTTTGTAATTTAAACTTCGGTCAACTTACCTCTTGCCCAAAAAATGATGTGGACAAATAAATGCACATTCATCGTCCAAATAAGCATCCACATCATTAAATATATAAAAATAAACTATTAATATTATAAATATAAAAATAAAATTTTAAAAAATTAGACATTGTTTTAAATTTAAAATTTTGAATGTATTTTAGAAATAAATTAAAATTAGAAAATAATAAATTATTTATCTGAAAAATAAATAAATATTTTATTATATTTAATTACATAAGTAAAATATAGATATATAAACAATATAAAAATAAAAATATTTTTAAAAAATTTATAATAAAATATTCAAAGTATAATAAAAAAATATTCAAATTTATTTATAATAAATATAATTAAAATATTAAATTTTTAAGTCAAAATATAAATAAATATAATCTTATATAAAAAAAATATTTTTAGGATCATAAATTTTGCGTGAGCATTTATTATTTTAAGAAAAATATATAACTTTTTACATTTAAAAAATATAAATATTATGTATATGAATATTTATTAAAAATTAAGAATTGATTTAAGTAATTTATTTAATTTTTAATTTAATTCAATATATTTTTATTTTTAGAGAGAATATATAATTTTTTTATTTCTTTTAATATTTTGTATTGTTTTTTTAAAAAATTTATATTTCAATTTTTTTTAAGTTAAAATAGAATAATATATTTTCATTTACATATTATAATGAATATGTATTTAGAATTATTTATAGTATTTATTTAATTAATTGCTTATTTTAAAAGTTATATAAATTACTTAAAATTATATATATTTCTTAAATTTATAAAAGCTCAAGCAAAATTCATGATTCTAAAGTATATTTAAAAATTAAGATTATATATGTTATATTTTTTTCTTAAAGATATGATATTAAAATTTAGAGTTATTGTAAATAAATTTGAATATTTTTATTGTACTTTGAATATTTTATTTTAATTTTTTGTTTAAATTTTTATATTGTTAATATATATATATATTAGTTATGTATTTAAATATAATAAAATATTTACATATTTTTTTTACAATAAAATATTTAATTTATTATTTCTAAATTTAATTTATTTTTGAAATATATTCAAACTTTTAAATTTAAAAAAATGTCTAATTTTTTAAAAATATGTGTTTTTAATTTTTTTATATTTATTATATTAATAATTTTATTTATATTTTTAGATATTTAATGTTGTGGATGCTTATTGGGATGATGAATGTGCATTTATTTGTCCACGTCATCTTTTGGGCAAGGGACAAAGTGTCCGAAGTTTAAATTGCAAAAAATATGAAAGATAATGATTTTTTGCCAAAATTCAAAAGTTTAGATTAAATTGCAATTAACGAAAAGGTGATGATTTATTTTGCAATTAAGCCTAAAAAAAAGAAGTAACTTACATATTGGTTCAAAAAAGTAGCTATATTTACAAATTGGTTCACAATTTCTGCATAAAAGCATAATTTTTTCCTGCACAGAAGCATATTTTTTCTGCACAAAAATCTATTTGTAATTTTTGTCAATTTTGTGAACTATTTTGTAATTTTCCCCAAAAAAAAAAAAGTGTATGAACTTTGCATTTGTCAATTTATACTGACATAAATAATTTAAAAAATATAAGATCAAATATCAGTGTCAAACACAATACATTTAAATTAGATTTTTATGAAAAAGAAATTTACCACTTATTTATTTGTTAGCAACACTTGCGTGCAAATTTATACTCTGAGGATTAACTACCATTTGAAATAACAATTACAATGTACATGAAGCTACGTTCACGTTCAACACAAATACAAAAGAAATAAAATGAATAAATCAAATTTTCACAGCCTTAACAATAAATTTAGAACGTGATATTGAGAAAATATGTGTGCAGCTCACATAAAATAAATGCACTATATATCGTAATTAGCTTAAATTTGACATATCACAGATTTTGCACAAAAAAAGTGAAAAACAGATTATGAGTATAAAGATATTCCTCAACCTATTAAATTGTCATCATCATGCTAGTAGTCGGAAACACTATTTTTCTGGGAGTCTTCTTCACTGCTACAGTAATAAAATGTACGACAAACTAACTCCTTCTCATCGGAGTTATCTAAGTTACCTTCTTCAGAACTTCAGAGGTGCTTGAAATTATCAATTGTTCAACTTCTTCCACATCAGAATCCTCTCTTCTACCTGTATTTCATTAATGTTCACAACTTCATCTTGCATCTCATCAACATCACATATATGTCTATGTTGGAATGGTTGCACTACTCTCCAATCACCTACTAATTTGGGATAATTAATGTAGAAGACTTGTGTTGGAATACTATATGAAAATCTTCAGACCAATATTCTGGAATAGTAAAGAAAAGATAAGATATTCTACAATCTAAGAAAATGTTGATTTATGATACTTAAAGAAGGAAAAGCATTCAAAGAATTGAGACACCAACCTCACCAGTGACATGTAATCATACCAAGGATGCCATTATTCAAAATAACCTTAAGCATACTTACCAATGAAAGCAACGACACGACATTAACTTCATAAACAGTGATGAGTTGCTACCGGAATCTTCTTCGAGTAAAGGACATTAACATAACAGGCAGCCTCCATCACGATGATTCATACTAGAAAGCTTTTCCGCTGATCTATTTAAGAAAACTATGCATTTGGCAGAAAGTACTCCATCAACTCAAGACACATTTAGTATCGGAGTCATGATACTAAAGATAGTGAGGGGCAAAAAAACAGAGGATTCCAGCAATGTATTATTGCCTTTTCGAATAATTTAACTAAATAATTGAACATTGATGATTAGTTTATAAACACTCAGAAGGACTAAGAATTGCAACGACTTTAATCTAAATATGAAATCTAGCAGCAAAATGTTTTGCATATATCTTTTCAGGCATGGCTACTTTGGAACGAAGGTAGAGAATAAGAGCTTCATACTTGGAATCTCAAGGGAAGAGGTGTAATCATCTCGGTTATTAACTTATTATGCGTTCAACAAAAATAAGATGAAAGATCCCTAATATCGATACAGCTACGCCTTAGCCCTAGAAACCTGTATTTAACAAGCGAATGCGTAGAGGTTATTTTGATGAGTGATGTACAAGACAGGTAGTTGATCATTTAATTCATCCAGCAAAATAAACTTTATGATAATGCTTACACGTTCTTCTAATATATATTTAGAGTCTTTAGAAATAACTACACTAAAGATGGTAACTTCAATTTTTTGTTCTTCGAAATAGGCAATTGCATCTCCAATTATGCAAATGGATTTCTTATTTCTGAATTTGGTTGACACACCGACGGGAGAGGCTCATGAGGAAATTTGATTGGATCTAGAGACAGTTTAAACACTTCCACACTAAGGTAATCAAGTATTTTTTTAATATTATTTTTTCACAGAATCTCAATCAACAACAAGAATTTAATGATTTTGAGATTTCTAATTTCTTAAGCTCATTACTATTGAATTTTTAAGGAAAAACTTATACTCATCCTTGAATCAGTATGGTGTAATTGCAGAAATATAAAACTTATGAAAATTGGATGTTGGACGGCGACACAGCGTAACTAATGAGTCATGCTCACAAGAGGACAACTCAAAGCATGCAATGCATTTCCATCAAAAGGTACGCCTTATACTAATTATTCCATCTAAGTTTTGATGTCATTTTGATTTAAGCAGCTGCAAATCCATTTGTTCAAATGGTGTTTTTATATCTTCATTTTGTTGCTATGCATGGATGTAGGTCATCTGTCAGAAGTGAAGAGGAGGTAGATCATATTCTTTATGAGCAAGACGAGTTGATAAGTGAACAGGAAGGGGCAAAGAGGGTCAAACAATGTCAAGAGATTGGACATTACTCAGAACTATTCCGCTTGGCTAAAGCTTGACTATTATGCTGATGTGATTAAGATATTTCTGATCACAACTTGATAGGGATAATTAAATATAAGCACCTAAATCACAGCTCTCACTATTTTTCTCTGTACGCTTATACGAGAACTAAAGAATTGTGAATTCATTTTTCTACTATTTTTTCCTCACTATTCATAATCTGCCCTACAAATTCATATTTACTTTAATCCTTTTTATAGGAGCTCATGTATCATCTATGCTTTACGAAAATCTGTTCAACAACATATTGCACTTGCAAGTTGAAGTTCTAATCATGTTTCCTCACTGGGAATTATGTGAAGAAAAAAAAAATACTATTGGTGTTGCTTTTCTTCCAAATACCATCTAATGAATTTTTTCTTAATTAACTTGTGGTATTTTATATAAATATATTCTCCTGCGAGTTGTTCAATATATAACATATTTCTCCAAATTTTATGGCAACAACTGTTCGATTTTAGTTCAACATGGTGAGAATCAAACATTAATCAAATCAACAAGAGTTTTTTTTTATTCCAATAAATTATCAACATCCAATGCACGACCAAATACATTTAAACCAGGCACGTGCATTACACCGACAAATAACAAGTTTACTCAATTAGCTAGAATGATTACATCAAAATTTGGCACTGCAATCGACTTCAAAACAAATTGACATGAAAACAAAAAAATAGAGTAAGGGAGCGAAGCAAAGCTGAGAGAAATAGAGAAAGACCGAACTTGGCTTAGACGGTGGAGGGACGGTGGTGTCGATTCGGAGACAGCATAGTGGTCGAAGAACGGCACGGAAGGGAGCAATAGAGGCAATGGGTTAGGAAAACATTTGGGGGTCAATTGAGTCAGATTAGGAGCCCATGAAGTTGGAATCGGAGGCGGAACCGGGGCTAGAGCCGGTGGAATCGTCGGTGTGGGTTAGAAATAATTTTGGCCGTTGAATAGGGCAAAGTCCTGATTAAGATTTCGGAATTCCGAAACTCGAGTCTATTATGTATTAAATTTTGGCCTTTAGTTGATAAATCTTTGGTAGTGTGTTTGGGTATTCAGCTAGTTTTCTTTTGAAAAGTTCCCGGTTCGATCTCGGGATACTTTTTCGATCTAATTAATTTTAGGGGCAAACACATCCTAGTCTAAAACAACAAGCAAAGTTAAAAATGAGTCACAAAAACTTTTATGTAGTGCATATCACACTCAATACCTATTCATGTGTCTACTCTATAGAGGAATAAAAAATCGTGCATTATGTAAAAGGTAAAAGCCAGTATATAACAACTACAAGGCCGTAATTTAAAAAACAAGGGTTTTTTGGTCGCGAAGAGAAACGGAGAGGAACGGCTTTGCAAGGGACAACGGTCGCCGGTAAGTTTTCCTTTTCACGTAAGCTAATTGACGAATGACTCAGTGATTTTGAAATCATACATCATACACAAACGATTAAGTCGACAGTGGGAAATACACGGAGAAAAAAATCGAGTGTGAACATTGGCGTTTAGGATTTTTTTTTTTGAATAATCAACCGTCTTTTTGATTAATCTGGGTGAAAAGGTTTCCAAATTCACGACGGCGAACAGGTTTCCAGGTTCCGGCGAATAGGTTGTTGCGGGCGACGGTTAGCGGCGGAGATGGCGGTTTTGAATAGTGAGTCGACTAGGAACAGGAGATGTGGTTTTGATTTCCGCTGACGGCGTTGAGAGCTTCGAACGTGTTTTCCGGCGATTACATGTATGATGGCCGATTTAGTTACGGTGGTGACGAGAACAGTGACGATCGGCTGTCGTGTGTTTGCAGAGGTTGTGATTTTTGTTGAGTGCAGGTTGTTGGCCGCTGTATGAATGAGTATGTGGGCGTTAATGGAGTTTACAGGGGTGCGAATCCGGCGAGGACTGGAGTTGGAGACAGTGGATTGAATCGGGCGGCAAGGAAAACAGGCGTGAATTGCAGCAGAGCTTTTTCGGCATGGTGGATAATTTGCGAAAGGTGAAACATATGTTATTTTCACTTTTTTCTTTTCTTTTTTCCTCTTCTTCCTTAATCCTCGCATTTATTTTTGTCGAGTTAACCCCTTTCTAGATGGAAAGAAGAGTTGAAAACGATGGAACCTCAAATTTTCTTTCTAGCAGAGGCGATTAGGTATAATGTATATGTTGACTAGCTAATTAATGAGTGACTGGCAGTCAGTTAATTCCACCTGGTTTAATCTAGAACCATTTTTTATCTTGAGAACCATATTTGAAAATCAGATCTTATAAATGGAGCTCAGACAGTCAGACCCACATGTTATTTGGGTGAAAATGTGATGATTCATGTAAAATTGAGTTGGTTCGTTTCAGTATGTTATACCATAGCAAAAAACATGAAATGGTTTAATATACCATAGACGTGTTATTATACTATAATATACTATGGTTTTAAAGTATTGATGTCTTGATCTCAATTAAATTTTTCATATTTTCAGTTTCCCTTGTGTTCTGCATCAAACAATTAATTAGAGAAGGGCTTGTTGAGTTTCCTTGCAATTAATGACCTTATATATCATTGTTGATTTTGGGAAGGGGTCAATGGGTTTCGTTCTTTACAAAATGATCCACATAATTGAACATTGTTTTGGTTATTGCTTTGGTAAAATTGTTTCCAAATCATTCTATGTATTTATTATTTAGTAGTGTCTTGTATCAAAGTTGTGTATATGTGTTGATATATGTAAGGAATTTGTCTCAAGTAATCTCTTATCAAAGGTTGAAGATGCTTTAGGCTAAATGTCATTAATTCCTCAACATTTCTCTGATTTTCATGTTAGTTTGTTGCAGGAACACAACTGTTGAATGCTATTGTGTTTGTTCTGGATGGGCTATATTATGAGGTTTCAGACTTTGAATTTGCTGCATACTTCATGGTAATACTAACTCTCTTTCTGGGAAGCATAATGCTGACAACCTATTTTTTTAAGAAACTAATTAGTTTGATATCCATGTCCAGGTGCTTGTTGCACTTACATCTTCAGTTTTCTTCACCAGAAATGGACAATGGAAGTTGCTGTGGTCTGATAGTGAGAAAGATACGACCTAAACCTGCTCAAAATCAAGTCTCAAAGAACAAGTAGCTAGCCAAGGGTCGCTGGTTGACATCAGTTTCTGAGCTTGGGGCGACTCTTGAACATAAATGCTTGCAGTTGCAGTGCTTTAAATTGAGCTACTGGAATCAGTATAAACCAGCGATGGCTTCTGTTCCCAGACTTAATGAGCAGCAGATCGAATCATTTAGAGCAACGATCAAGTTAAGCACCAGACAAAAATACAAGAGTCCCCGCTTTCATGAAGAAAGCTTTGGTTTTGTAAAGCCTACTTAATTTCGACTCTTTTCTCTATTATTCAACATATCACCTGTGGAGCTGAAATCCTATGTAATTTACATGTCCACTTCATTAACACATACTTACTTTCATGAGGTAGTTTTTCATTAAGTCGATTTCAGTTAAACTTTATCGCAACTTAATACTCCTAGTTAAAACTTGTGGGTGTTCTAGTAGTTATACGACAAGCATTTGTATGTTCTTAAGCATTATGTTTTCGTGTGTTTAATATTCATTTTTTATTTGGAATTGATATATGGAAGTCAGAATTATAAGGTGATCTTGTAATTAACAAGTTCACTACTGAAGATGACAACGAGGTTCGTTGTTAAATTTAACCCCCACTATTAAATGGCTGATAGAAACACCCAATCAACAAAAAGCTTGTATAGAAGCAAAAAAAAAAAAAAGTATCGTGGAGCTATTTTTTTGTTCTTGGTTAAAGCTTCTAACCATGGTACATTTTATGCTATCTTTCACTGGACGATGAATATGGAATGGTTTAATATAACATAGGCGTGTTATTATACTATTCTTGGTATAGTATAATATACTATGATTTCAAAGTAACATAGTATGGTGTACTATAGCACGGGCGATGAGATGTTACTTGTTGCTTTTATAAGAGAAAACATAATTGGGATACATGGTCAAATTTGCATAAGATCACATGCACAGTCTTCTAAATGAATTATACTATGTTTGTCGTTCTTGTGTTTCTTGATACAAATGGATAGTTTCTTAATAGATTCTAAGCAGGCTGAAATCTCCAGCAGGCTTGGCATGCGGAACTGAAATCACGGACCTTGCATACACATTAAGCGCCCCAAACCCTCTACTCTCCAGTAGCTCTGTGCATTAGAGTTGATGGAAAGTATGTGTAGCTATCAATTTGATCCTTCGGTTGGAACTTATACGTGTAATTCCCGTTCGTTGGGATGGGATAGTTAGTTCCAGGAACGCCGTCTTGCCACGAGTTCTTCCTCTGTTTGATTCCATTCCTATACCAAACAACATTAACCAGATCACAAACTTTGTAACTAAAAATTCAAGAATATCACAATAAAAAACAATTCTTGAAATTAAAATTACAAAACATGTGCTATTGATCATGATCTCTAATAAACTCCCACTACAATCTTGATTATTGAAAGCAAATAGGCCCAGACATAATGAAGATTGAATATGGTAATTAATAAAATAGGAAAGTAAGGCAACAGATCAACTGATGGGAGTTGCCAATAAATATAAAAAGGAATGCGACTTACCATGTCAAAAGGAAAGGCTGGTCCAACTTATTGAAGCAAAGAAAAAATACAAAAGATGGAGATCATCAATGTGAAGAATGCTATGTTACTCTTCTCTGTAAACCAGTACCGGAGTTGTGTTCCATTCCCCCACATCAAACAATTTAACCTCATCAATTCCTATTCCGCTTCGTCAATTTATGGTTCACCCAAAAATCACCATCTTCTTGATCGTGATCAAGTGTTAATCAATTGAACGGGAATTAAATAATTAATCACAAGCTACATTGTCGTCTCCAACTTTGCAACCATTGCCGCATCTAACTCTACTGCAAGTCAAATAACAGAGCCCATTAAGCTTAAACCTAAAAAAAATCAAGAAAATGACACCCTAAAAATCACCCTTAATATTCATCAATCCACAAATATTCAAGACATATAAATAGCTCTTCCATAACGAATCGAATAATCAGCACAACCATCTAGCATTTGTATGATCATTTTTCTCCAAAATCTTCCTCTCAGAAGCAGGGTTGTTCAAATTCACAGTCAAAACTAGCACCACTTGTATAACTAACAACAGAAACAAACATCATAATCCAATCAAATAAATAAACAGGAAGACAAGAAGAGATACTTACACACTTGCATCCTCTCTACCCAGGAGCTTTACTGGGGTCCCTGACCTGGGAGTGGGCATACAGCCTTCAGGAAGTTCATCCGGGCCAAGAATTCGGCCAGACCACCATGACCCGTTTCTCCGACGGACCCATACCAACCCACAGACAAATAGATCAATATCCTTGTTGGATTCCTCTCTCGAACTCCCCATTCAAAAACCACAACAAAAAATGGTTACTCAATCAAATACAACTAATAGTAAAAGCGCAAAACAGAAAGGGCTACTTCTCCGTTAAAGTTTTCGGGTCAGCATTTCAGGGCACCCGCGAAGCCCACAAGTAAAATCTCAAACCTTCCTGCACCGCTGCGCAAATTCGTTTAATATCTACTTAAAAAATCACCGTCACAATCCACCGTCTCGCCGATTTGAAGCCCAACCCGTCGCCTTTCAATTCATAGCTCCGCCATCGGAAATCGCCTTACGAATCTTCATTCAAGCCGTGCCGGAAAGCTCCGCGACTACTCCCTTGCCGTCGACGCCAAACGTACCATTTTCAGTCGAAATCACAGTTGTTGCCGGTAACACCGTGTTCAATTGCGCCAGATTCTGCTTTGCCGACAACACATTTTTCGGTGATAGAACAGTTCTTCTATTGCGCTAAAAGATACAATGGAGATGCAACTTCCGGAATTTGAATTTTTGAAATGAAGCATTTATTATTACCTACATCAACACGGCTGAGATGATATTACCTGAAGGGTAATTGGAATTGCCTAGTATCATCAGGCTAAACACCTACAAGGGGTAGACATTTTTTCGTTATGTAACTCTCCTAATTATGTGATAATTAAGTGTGATTAGTAGATCTAAAAGCAATCAAATAAATGTATTAGACTGGGATGTGGGGTATTATTTTGAGTAGACTAAATCGTGGGATACCCAGTAGGAAAAGACTACATTGTGATTTTCCCTTAATTTTAAGGTCTCAGGTTGGTATCTTGCATTGTAATATTTTAAATGATTAAAACTTTTTAGGGGGCGCTTGGTAAATTTTTTTTTAAATGAGATATACACATAGTAATTATTGAGTTACATAGCATTGTATTTTCTCCTAAATAAGGTAATCATTACCCCCATTTGATTACCTTCATCTCACCTTATAATCATCCTCCTCAATCAATCCCCATACCACAACCAACAACATTTATTTTTTGTCAATTTTTCTAAAATTGGAGCACAACATTATTGATATAACAACCATGAATATAAACTCTCATTCAACATATGTAAGGGTAAATGAGGAAAATGAAATTTCATTCTCATTACCATTGAAGAATTTGAAACAAGCGCCCCTTCTTTTTTTATATTTAGTTGGGTATTTTTCAATTTTCACTTACATGTCTTAAGGGCTTTTTTTGTTTCTTCAATCTGTCTCACATAAAAATATTCCAGAAAATATTAATTACAATAAACATGCACAAGAGAAAAAAGGTTTAGCTGGTGGATACTTTTTTCAATGTTATTTAAAGGTCTCGGGTTCAATACCTACATAGCATTGCTACAAAAATATTATATTTCACGATGTTGCATTTTGTCGCCAATTACTATGTGTATAACCATAAAATAATTTTGTGATAAACTAAGTGTGTCATTAAATATTTTAAATAATTAATGACAAAATATAAAATTATCATGAAAATAATATTGTATACAGTGAATATGATCGTCACCAATTATTATAAATATCGTCACCAAGTAATATTGTGATGAAATAATTGTGTCACTAAATATTCTAAATAATTAGTAACATAAAAATAATTTTATGACAAAATAAGTGTGTCATTAAATATTTTAAATAATTAATGATAAAATATAAAATCAGCATGAAAATAATATTGTATATAATTGTTGATAGACGAACTTAATCCAAGAGGTTAACACGGAGAAGCTCGGACCAACGACTGATTGCACCAGGAGAGAGAGGGTTATGGGCGAGCTTATCCACTTGAGAGGAAGCTTGCCCCGGTGCATGGAGACCAAGCCAGAGTCCACCACAGCATTGTCCCCGAAATAAACACAAGGCATCGAAGCCCGCCTAGAAGCTCTCCCAACGTGAGGGATTAGGGCCATAAATGTGTGAATAGAACATATATACGTGTAGTAGGACAAGCATTGTAAAGGGTGTACTGTGAGGGACCAAGGCGAGGGTCAAGAACCCTCGTCAACACCGGAAGCCAAGTAGGCTCATAAGGTACCACCTCACATTTACACACCTATAAATAGGTCTCTCTTGTAATTCTCTCTCCAACTAATCATAATACACTCCACTTTCTCTCTCTAAACTCTCTACTTTCTCTCTCTATATTATCCATCCAAGAACACAATCTTGGAATATTGTTTGATAGGATTAATATGTTATAATAGCCACATAAAATACATCATTAGCCAATTCTATCAATAATTTGGCGCTAGAAGAAGGGTGTTTAACCCAAAAAATTTGAGAGTAAAAAGTGAGGGTTTGTTTCAAGATTTGAAGATTTGAAGGTGTTCTTGACCAAAGCTCAAGAACACTTGAAGATACACACATATTCCACTGTTCGGACAAAAACCCAGATTTTTGGATTCATAAATTCTGCCAAAAAGGTTTTCAAACGCACACGTGTACACGAATAAACTAGATTTTGGATAATTCATTACACGTAAAGCTAGACGAAAACCCGAGAAAGTTCACCCTGGCTGGAAGTCAGGAACCTCGGCGACCTTCCTTACTAACCTCGATGACCTACCCCCAGCAAAACCCCAAAATGCCTAAGGAACAAACCTCGGCGAATACCAGAAGGTGGAAAGGGGGCGACTAGGACCAGGCCTAGGGGGAGACCTCACACCGAGCTCCCCAGAAGAGCAATGCTCCGCGACCTCCCCAGCGGGTTTCGGTAACTCAGGAGGAGTTGAACCCTGCCCTGAGGGACCTCGCCAATAACCCCGACGAGCTCCAACGCACGATTGCAACCCTTCAAAGGTTGCAACAAAGACAGCTCGACGAGCTCGCCTTGGTACCTCGGCGAGCTCCAGCCAACGAGGCCAGGGAGCAAACAAGGCCGACCCAGGGCACCCGGACCCAGGGCCAATATAGCGACCTTCCCACCGAGCAGGAGGCGAGCTCAGCTCAAGCTCGCCAGCACCGGTAACATGCCGGGAAGGCCAAGGTGGTGGAAGAGCCAGCTCCGCATACTGGGTGAGCTTCGGCCTACACCGAAGCATCCCCCACCCACCAATCACTGAGAAGGGAGGTCCTCCAAGGCCGATTGGGGCCGAGGTGTGCGGAAAATGAATGAACGGTGGCCCCAGCCACGTCCCAAAGGGGAGAGTTGGACCTACAGCCTCTTAGGTCTGCCCATGATCGATTGAGGAGGCCCGCAGCTGATAGATTGGGCCCCAATGGCGGATGCCAATTCCGACCCATCACGGAGGGGTCACCCCAGAGTGAGGCACCTCGAGGGCGCCCGTCCACGAGGTGCACGACCTTCGAGCAACCTCCGTCGGAGGTGACCCACAACGACGAGCTGGCCTCGCTGAAAAAAGCCTTCGAAATGCTACAAGCGCAAGTAGCAGCCAATCTGGTGGTCCTGATGCCACCACTCTCCCCGCATCCCCATTGGCACCTGCCATCCTCAGAGCATCAGTCCAAAAGAAGGTCCAATTCCAGGTGATGTCAACATACGAGGGCGAGTTCGACCCGCAGGTCCACCTGGCCAAGTATGCGGACTTTATGATCTCGGTGGGTGCCACCGATGCCACTCAGTACCAGAACTTCCCGCTGACCCTAGGGGACTGAGCCCACCGCTGGTTCTCATCACTTGCCTCGGGGTCAATCCACTCATTTGGCCAACTCACGCGGGAGTTCTTGGCCCACTTCTCCGGGTTTAGATCCTACCTTACCCAGAAGCACCGACTCGCCAACATCCACCAAGGCGAAGGCGAGACCGACCAATAGTATCTGGAGAGGTTCGATAAGATACTGCTGGAGGGTGAGCCGGTGAGTGAGGATACTAAGATCATCGCGGTGATGGCTGAACTGTGGAAGGGCACCAAACTCTGGAAGGAAATGCACCTAGCATGCCCGGATACCTACACCAAATTTCGACACAAAGCCAGGGTGTACGTCGCCATGCAGGAGGCCCTCCTGAAAGAGGTCAGTGCCTCAGAGGAGAAGAAGCCCTACGGGAAAAAATCTGGGGGCACGTACAAGGCTCCCCGGAACTTTATAGCTTTCAGCGATGGGGACGAGTTCAAGGAAAAGCTCAACCAGGTCTTCACTGTCTCCGTCGACCATGTCTTTACAGCGGTCAAAGACAAAGCCTTGTTGGAAGAGCCGAGGAGGATCCGCTAGGACCGCGCGAAGCTCAACCCCAACAAATACTGTGCCTACCACCAGTCGATAGGCCACTTCACCAGCGAATGTCGAGACCTCCTCAAACAACTGTGGAAATTTTACGAGGATGGGAAGCTGACCGAGTTCGTAAAGAAGGCACCGGCAAAGAGAACCAAGTTTGAGAGGAGGGAAGCCTCCGATGATGAAGAGGAGGACGCGGGCCAACGTGGTCCTCAACATAGGAGAAGGGCACCTCCCCAACCTCAACAGAACTTGGAACCCACCCGAGAACTCCTACTTCTCGAAGAAGAAGTCGGAGCTGCCGGAGGTCTCCAAGATGGGGGATCCTCCATTTCCAAAAGAAAGAGGAAGGCCAAAATCCAGGCCGTAAACCAGGTTTAGGAAGGCAGCTCCAGCTCCAGGCCCGTCGCACAACTCACTAATGAGCTAACATTCTCTTCGGCGGACCTGGAAGGGGTACTGACGCCCCATAACGACTCGTTGGTGATAACCTCCAACATCCGAGTTCACAGACTACTTGTGCACACCTGCGCCTTCAACAACATTCTCTTCAAATCCACCTTAGATGCCTTGGGTGATTTGAGTCGTATATAGAGCCTAGCAATGCCAGGATAGTGGGGTTCGGAGAAGCTGTAACCATCCCCCTAGGTAGTATTAGGTTGAGCGTCCAACTTGTATCGGCTGAGGACCCGGAGCAGAGACTGACTAGGTTAATTGATTTCCTTGTTGTCGACCAGCAGTCCTCCTACAACGGGTTCCTTGGCCGCCCTTTTATCAATGAATTCAAAGTGGCGTGTTTGACCTACTACTACTGTCTAAAATTCCCAACTCTGAAAGGTGCCGGAACCATCAAGGGCGACCAGAAAAAGGCCCGAGAATGTTTACTCCAAATTAAAGATGGTCGGGTCAAGAAGTTTATGACGCAGGTTCACATCCTTGAAGAGGACGTACAGATTCCAGCAGACGAGCCAAACATCCTAGACATCATCTCAACAGAAACTGAGTTGATGGAGGTAGGCGACCTGCCAGAAATCGACCAAGTCTCAGAACCTGCGCAGGAGGCACAATCGGCAGCGATGGAGGGAGTGGAGGAAGCCCAAACAAACCAAGTGTAGGGATCGGTGCAGGGTTCACAGCCTGCGCCCATGGAAGTGGTTCACGAGGTCCAAAATGGGGAACCTGCTGGAGGTAAAGAACCAGTGCCAATGGACGTTGATCCTACTCCCCAGGTTGCAAAACCTCTCCGAACTGACAAACCCCCTTACGTACTGACAGTTAAGGAATCTGTCCGAGTTGAAAATCAAGCTGATGATCTCGAACCACGCCTAGGTCACGAACCTACGTAGATGTCACAAGAAGAGTGGGGTGAGTTCATCTGCGATCCGAGGTGGAAAAGTCAGAAGGGGAAAGCCACTCCCATTGAGGAATTGACAGCACTCCCGGTGGATCCGGAAAGGGACTTGGAACTTTTCATAGGTTTCGAGTTGCCAGAACCGTACCGGTCGAGGATGGAGCTATTTCTGATGTCCAACTTGGACATATTTACCTGGTCCCATGAAGACATGACGGGGATCCCGTTGGAGCATGCTTGTCACCGGCTCAACATAGATCCGACAAGGAGACCTATCCGCCAGAAAAGAAAGAAGTACGGACCAGACAAGTACGCGGCCCTAACCACCAAAGTTGGAAAGTTGTTGGACAACAAGCTGATCAAGGAAGCCTTATGTCCGCAGTGGGTCGTGAACCCCGTCCTGGTAAAGAAGCAAAACAGAACGTGGAGGCTGTGCATCGACTTCACGGACCTAAACAAGGCATGCCAGAAGGACAACTTCTCACTACTCCACATTGATCAGCTTGTAGATAGCACTGCGGGCCACGAGATGATGACATTCATGGATGCTTTTGCGGGCTATCACCAGATAGCATTGCACCCCGATGACCAGGAACATATGTCGTTCTACACCAATAAAAACATGTATTGCTGGGAAAGGATGCCTTTCGGACTTATCAACGCCGGAGCAACCTACCAAAGATTGGTGAATAAAATGTTCAACCAACACATCGATAAATCTATGGAGGTGTACGTGGGCGACATAGTCGTCAAGAGTTTGAGAAAGGAGGATCACCCCGACCACCTAAAACAAACCTTCGACATACTACACCACTACAACATGAAGCTGAACCCCAAGAAGACCAGCTTCGGCATACATTCAGGGAAGTTCCTACGACATCTAGTGAGCCAGCGAGGGATAGAGGTCAACCCGACATAGGTCCAGTGCATAATCGGGATGGGTACGCCCGATTCCATACAGAAAATCCAAAGGTTGACCGGGTGCATGACGGATTTGAACAGATTCATCTACAGGTCCGCTGATCGAAATTACCCATTTTTCAAGGCAATCAAGGCAAACACGCGAAGGTACAAAGAAGCAGCTAAAGCCAACAAGCTACACCTTAAAAACCACTTCGTGTGGACAAGCGAATGCCAACGAGCCTTTGAAGATATTAAAGCATACCTGGCGGATACGCAGGTCCTGTCGAAACCGGTACCTGGTGAGAAGCTGTACCTGTACCTCACCGCATCGGAGGTTGCCATCAGCTCCGTCCTGGTTCGAGAAGAGGCGAAAACATACCTACCAGTGTACTACGTAAGCTATGTCTTACATGAAGCTGAGTTGCGGTACACCCCAACAGAGAAGCTAGCCTACGCACTGGTGATGAGTGTTAGAAAATTGAGGCCTTACTTCTTCGATCACCCGGTAGAGGTGCTGACGACGTTCCCACTACGTCAAATACTACAGCGCCCAGACACCGCAGGACGTTTATTGAAGTGGTCACTAGAGGTTAGCCAATACGGTATAACCTACACACCCCGAACAGCGATCAAGAGACAAGCGCTCGCTGACTTTATTGTCGAGCTAACTTTCCCACAAGATCCGACGAGGGGGCGCATAGCTCCGTGGCACCTCTACATCGACGGATTATCAACTAGCACAGCGGCGGGAGCTGGTGTAGTCCTGATCAGTCCAGACAGACAAGTCTTCACCTCCGCCATTCGGTTCGACTTTAGAGTAACCAACAATGAGACGGAGTACGAAGCTTTAATAGCCGGACTTAGGTTATCATTAGCTGTGGGGGCAACCAATCTTCAAGTTTTCGAAGATTCCCAGCTAATAATATCCCAAGTCCGGGGGGAGTATGAGGCAAATGATCAGCAGATGATGACCTACCAGAAGATAGCGGCACATCTGATCTCGATGTTTATGCAGGTTTACATCAATCAGATACCGCTACTGGAAAACACGCAAGCAGACGCCCTAGCCCGACTAGCTACCAGTAACGGCAAAGCCGAGGTCACGGAGGTTGTAGTCACCAAACTGAAGAACCCCTCGACGTCTGATTACAAAGTAAATCAGACCTCGAGTGGGGGGCAAGAGGGCGATAAGGACAGTGAAGATTGGTGCACTCCGATCCAAAAATACTTAAAGGATGGAACAACCCCCGAGGACACATGGGAAGCTAGTCGGCTAGTGAAACAAGCTGCCAGATATACGTTGCTGGATGGCCAACTCTACAAACGTGGATTCTCTATACACCTACTCAAATGCTTAACTAAGAAGCAAGGGTTCGAGGTTCTAGAAGAAATTCACGAAGGGATTTGCGGAAGCCACGATGGGGGGCAAGCTTTGGCATACAAGATAATCAGACAAGGGTACTATTGGCCCACTCTTCACAAGGATGCCATTAGCTTCGCGCGGAAGTGCCAAAAGTATCAACTTTTTGCACCTAATATCCACTCCCCAGCTACTCAACTGAAGTTGATTTTCAGCCCATAGCCTTTTGCAAAATGGGGTATCGACTTGATCGGCCCATTTCCACCTGGCAGAGGCGGTGTAAAGTTTGTTGTTGTAGCAGTAGACTATTACACCAAGTGGGCTGAAGCCGAAGCTCTCACGACAATAACATAAGAAAGAATGATCGGCTTTATATGGAAGAACCTGATCTGCCGGTTCGGACTTCCGCAATCGATCATCACGGACAACGGAAGGCAGTTTGACGGCCAAAAGTTGAGAGATTTTTGTAGTTCGTGGAACATCAAGAAGCACTACTCAACTTCATACCATCCGCAGTCAAAAGACCAGGTCGAGGCGGTCAACAAAATTCTGAAGCACATATTGAAGATCCGCCTCGAAGATAAGAAAGGAAGCTAGGTAGATGAGCTCCCGGAGGTTCTGTGGTCTTACATAATATCGTACCGAGCCAGCACCGGAGAAACCCCTTTTGTCTTAGCTTTCGGGACTGAAGCAGTAGTACCGGTGGAAATCTAGAATAAGACTTGGAAGGTGGTAGGGTTTGATGAAGAAAAGAACGACGAAGCCTTAGCAGTCGAAAAAGATCTGATTGAAGAGACCAGAGCTTTGTCGGAAATAAAAAACGCCACCTACAAGCGTAGAGCGGAAAAGTACTACAATTCCCAAGTCCGTGACCTAAAGTTCAAAGTTGGGGATCTAGTACTAAAGAAGAAACTGATGGCCCCGCCGGGTGTATTTGGATAGAACTGGGAAGGACCGTTCCGGGTTACCGCAGCCTGGGTAAATGGTACTTATGATCTCGAAGACGCGGAAGGAAATACCTCGTCATACACCTGGAGCGTGGCACACTTAAAGAAATTTTATCAATAGATCGAGATTTTGTAATAGACTAGCCGAAGGTTCGCATCAGAAATGTTGATGGCGACCAATGTAAATTACGTCGCTATATGAAGTTAGAAGTTTTTCTTGAAAAATATCCAACTATTCGAAGGTTCGCGAAATGTTCAACCACTCGAAGGTTCACGAGATGTCCAACTGTTCGAAGCTCCGCAAATAAGCAAAGGGCCAAGGTCCCAAATGTTATAATCTAAAACGCTCGAAGGTAAAGGCCAAAGTGCCCCAGGTCAGCAAAGGTATCCTTCTTAAAGGATCACTAAGCGCCTACTGCCATAAGTTAGAAAAATTCGCAAAAAAGACCGTTAAAACTTCTAAGGCAAGGTTCACGAAACCCAATCGTCAAACGTGAATTAAACAAAGTACAACTCGCTACCCCAAGTGGTTTAAGACGAGCGATTTGCGGCCCTAAGTGGCGTAAGATGAAGAATATGTACTATACAAATGGAGGTACACATCGTAGTCCTAAGTGACTTAAAACGAATGATTCGCTTCTTAAAAGTAGAGTAAGACGAACAGTTGAGTACCCAGAAAATATATAAACGAGCTAATTGAAATTATAACGTAAGCGTAAAAATGAAGTAGACAAGGTTAGAACAAAAGGCTCGAATTTCATTCAAAAGATACTTAAGAAACTTTCAAGTAAAAAAGATACTTGAAAAATTCCTAAGTATACGAAGTAGTGCTAGCACAAAGGTCGGCTAGCTGACCATGTATGAACTACAAAAGTAAGCTCCTTCTGGGTGAGCTATACAAAGCCCAGCGAGCTTCAACTACTTGACAAAAATTAAAAGCTACAAAATGCTAAACTAAGAAAGCAAGATAACAACCTCGACGGGGACCTCAGGACCTGCGACCTCAGGAACAACCTCGCTAGCAACGGCTTGGCGACCTTGAGGGGAGAGCCTCGGCAAGATGGTGATGTTGCCGGTACACCCGCTGGTGTCAAGCTCGCTGAGGTTAAGCGTGGCATCCCCGCAAGATTTCTGTAATTGCTCCTCCGTGGGTGGAGTCCGCCCTTCGTCCCCGGCGATGTCCTCATCCTCAACCACGGGAATTTCAAAAGTCTGGATGATGTTCCAGCGTTCCCTGGCGGCGTTGAGGTTGATCCCGTACCCAGCGAGGTCCCCTATGTCAACCTCTCTGCCCTCGGGGATCTTGGCCTTCACCAGGCAGTCATCGAACTCGGACACCAGAGCCTTCCACTCGCTCTCCATGTTCATCTTCGCCCACTGGAAGGAATGAATGACCTCGGTAAAACAGAGGACGTAGCCGAGGTCAGTGGCAACCATCTTGGCGAGCTCCAACTCCTCAGGAGAGACAGAGGCGTCAGACCGACTCCGAAGCTCGGCAATCTCCAAAGCCTTCGAGGCGACCTCCTCGCGAAGCTTGGAGCACTCCGCCGAGTGTCCCTAACTTTGCTCCCGGAGGATTTTCACCTCGTCCTGCACCCGAGCGAACTCCTCCTCCCAGGAGGCGAGCTTCTTGCGAGCTTGTTCAAGTTCAGCTTTCTACCGATTCAAGTCAGCCTGAACCTTCTCCAAGTTCCTCAGAGCGGTTTGCTCGGCCACCAGGGAGGCTTTTGCCTTCGCCTCCATCCCAGCAAGCTCCTCCACCGCTCTCTTCTTCTCATCCTTGATCCGGTTCAGTAGGAGCTTTGTATCGTGGTGAGCTTTGTCGGCCGCAGTAATTTCATCAGTGATAAGCTGGGTGACCGCCATAGCTGCACAGGCGTAGTGCATTGCTAACCTCGCCTTGTCGGTGGGCTTCTGCCTCTCAATCATTGCAAGCTCAGAGGCAAAGAGGTATTTGGGAGCCTCGGTGAAGATCCGGCGGGCTGCACCCTGGGGAAGATCCTTCGGGGATGCCAAGGCCTTGCACCTCTCCGCCTTGTGGAGAGCCTCGGGCCGGTGTGGGAACTCAGCGGGGGCATACCTGCAAACCTTTAACGAGTTAGCAAAAATGCGTCTTCAAAATCATGAAGTAAGTGACTTCCAAATTCAAATAGAAGCTCGCCCCCTTACCCGAACCTATCGGGGTTGAGCCCGAGGAGGGTGTCATCCTGAATGGGAACCCCGTATGGAGATGGCGGGGGCGCGCTTTGAGGAGTTGTAGGTGCAGGAGAAGAATGAGGAATGATAGCTCGCCCTGATCCTCCTTGGCCCGATTCGGAGCCGCCTCAGTCACTGTGTTCGAAGTCTTCATCGTGGAGGCCAACCCGGGATCGCTTATGGGAGCGAGCTTCATTCTCGCTCACTCGAGAGTCGTCCCCTCAATGGAGATTTCTTTTGGATTTGTGGGATGGAGGTTGAGAACCTCGCTCCGACCCAGACTCACCTCGCCTAGCACCTTTCTTGGTCTGGGCGACCTTTTCCTTAGTCTGCTGGGGGGCAGGGACATTCTTCTGCGAGCTTGAGCCCCCAGCTTTGGCCGCGGTGGATGCGGCCTTGGCGAGGTCCACCTTCCTCGTCGTATCCAGCACTGCTCCGGATGGAACACCAGCTCGTGTAGGGCAAGGTTTGCCCATCTGAAGTTGACGAGCTAGGAAGTGATATGCTTCGGGAACCTCGACGGGGGGAAGGGCGGCTACTGGCCTTCACCTACAAAACAGGGACGAAGTGTCAGCAACCTTGCGAGCTTTTACCAGGAGGTTGGCGAGCTACCAAAACTTTGACAAATTTTGAAAATCCCAACCTGGGACGGCGAGGTGGTGATGCGAGGTTATAAGGCCGGCAAGCCTCTGGTAATGATGCTGGCACAGATGCTTGACCTCCCGATCCTTCTGCTCCCGCAAGCAACAAACAGTCCGCGCAAACTCGAAACCAATGGAGACTCGGGCTTCCCACGGCTTGACTTGTGATGCTTCAGACCTGTAAAAGAGAAGATTAGATTAGTAAATATAATCCAACTCACGCACACCGAAATACGCCACCTACTGCTGGCTACTCCATATTCCGCGGGCGAGGGAATACATCCTCCGTGCCCGTCCGAAGCTCGCCAGTCCCCACTAATGAAGAAAAAGTGTTCTTTCCAATCCCGGACCTTATTGGGAAGAATTCCCAGGAATTTCTCTCTCGGACGAGCTTTGAGGTAGTAATACCCCTTCCCGTCATTCACTTGTTGGGACACTGTGACAGTTCATCAATTTTTGTAACCCTCGAGACCAAAAATTGTCAACGTCGCCAGCAAAGTACTCCAGGCATTCGGAGTAAGCTGTGAGATGGCGAGGTTGTTGTCCATCAGAAACTGCCCGATGATGGGGTGCAAGGGAAGAGTAAGCCCGACCGCCAGGGTATGAATATTAATGGCCGTTAGCCCGGGAGGAGGCATATCCGCACGTTCATTCTCCTTGGGGGCATACATAAAAATGTCCAGCGGGATACGATATGTCTTGCGAAGCTTCGGCAGGGCATACTCGCTGATGAGACTCACGACCTCACTCGCCTTGAGGTCAGATTTATCGGCAGCATCGAGGAAATTTCGCTCAGGTAGAGGGAAGCTCACCGCATGTTCTCTCACATACTCCACCCAGTTGAAGTCATGAACAACCTCGGCGGGAATTCGGTGCTCCGGGAGTTTGGGGAATGGGAAGTCGATGAAACGAAGGTACTCATGAGTGATCTCCACTTCACCCTCGTCTTCCTCCTCGTCGAGCTCGCGGGCAAGCTCGCTAGCTTGATCGCCGGTTTCGGTGACCTCCTCCTGAACCTCGGTGACCTCCACTTCGTGAACGGCCGCGTTGTCGGTAGCTCGGCCGAGGTCCACTTGAAGCTCGCAGGGACCCGATTCTTCGCCACCCCTTTCCCCCAAATCAGGTCGAACCTCACCTGGGAGCTCGCCCCGAATTCTGACGTTATCACAATGGGGGTCATTTGGGGAATAGACAAGTTTTCAATTATTGGCCTTTTTCCCAAGTCACGGTTTGAGGCGGTTCTGCTTGAGGATTGGTTCGACATGATCCAGTTATGGGTGGAGAGTGTTGGTTACAATTTTCAAGGTGTCCGGAATCAATACAACAGTCGCCGGAGTGGCAAGGCGGATGATCAGAAATGTCCAAAATTTTTGAAAAACTGGAAGAAATGAAGAACGGGCAAGAAAGAAGGAAGAAAAGGAAAGAAAAAAGATGAGTTTCTACCTTGGGGAGCACTCGGGAATTCGTCGGATGCATGGAGTCAATCGCCGAAAAGTTGCTCGGAAATAATGAGGATGTAAAAGTGAGAAATGAGTTGCTTTCCCATATTTATAGACATGGGTGCGAGCTCAAATTTTCCAAAAGACCAGGGACCCAAGTGCAAAGAATTTGAAAATATTACCATGATGGGCGCGGGAATCAGGGCCTAAAAAGACGTGCACGATGACTCGAATCCCGCCCCACGTCGGCTCTTGAACCGCCCTACTTAACCTCGCCAATAAGCTCGGCACCTGTCCCAGGGGTAGCTCGCCAACACTCGAGGAATCATGATGTGAGCGAGCTGGGGGGCAAATGTTGATAGGCGAAATTAATCTAAGAGGTTAACATGGAGAAGCTCGGTGAGGTAGGAAGGAATCTCGCCCAAGCTCCCAACGGACCAAGACCAACGACTGATTGCACCAGGAGAGAGAGGGTTATGGGCGAGCTTACCCACTTGAGAGGGAGCTCGCCCCGGTCCATGGAGATCAAGCCAGAGTCCACCACAGCATTGTCCCCGAAATAAACACAAGGCATCGAAGCCCGCCTAGAAACTCGCCCAACGTGAGGGATCACGGCCATAAGTGTGTGAATAGAACATATATACGTGTAGTAGGACAAGCATTGTAAATGGTGTACTGTGAGGGACCAAGGCGAGGGTTCTTGGCGAGGGTCAAGAACCCTCGTCAACACCGGAAGCCAAGTAGGCTCATAAGGTGCCACCTCACACTTACACACCTATAAATAGGTCTCTCTTGTAATTCTCTCTCTAACTAATCATAATCAAGGGTGTAAATGGCGCTCGGCGGGCGGCGGGCGGCCGACCACCTTCAAGCGCCAAGGTTTTTTAATATATTTCTAATTATTTTTTTTAAAAATCTACTAATATTAATTATTTCTAATAAAAATATACATTTCACAATAAATAGTAAACTTAAAATAAAACATAATTAATAGTTTAATAATAGTTAATAGTTATTAGTATAAGACTATAAGTATTACTTTAGTTTAGATTAGTTTAGTTATTAGTTTATTTAATAAATATTAAATATAGACTTTAAATTTTAAAAATCCGTCAAAAGTAGGCCTCCTTCAGGCTTCTAAAAATAAAGTCATAAACATAATCTTAAAAAAAAAAATCCAAAAATCCGTCAAACCCGCCGAACCCGCCATAATCACGTCACCGCCGAGGCCGCCTAGGCGGCGCCAAATCTGCCGTCTGCCATTTTTCATCGCCAAGGCCTAGGCCTAGGAGTCGGCGGTCGGGTGCCGCCAAGCGGCCTTGGCGGCCGCCATTTGCATCACTGATCATAATACACTCCACTTTCTCTCTCTAAACTCTCTACTTTCTCTCTCTATATTATCCATCCAAGAACGCAATCTTGAATTATTATTTGATAGGATTAACATGTTATAATAGCCACATAAAATACATCCTTAGCCAATTCTATCAACAATAATGAATATGATCGTCACCAATTATTATAAATATCGTCACCAAATAATATTGTGACGAAATAATTATGTCACTAAATATTCTAAATAATTAGTGACATAACATAGCATCGTCACTGGAACATTATGTTACATGACAATATAGATAATCACCAATTACTATGAATATCGTCACCAAAATAATATTCTGACAATATAAAAGTGTCACTAAATATATTGAATAATTAATGACAAAATATAGCATTGTCACGAAAATATAATATATCATGACGTTGCACATCGTGACCAATTGTTATAAAATTCATCACCAAAGTTTAATGTGACGATTTTCTCGTAGTCGTCATGGAATTTACAATTTAACAACGAAATTATAATTTATTTGTGACAAAATAAAATTTTGTCATAGTTTCTAATTTTTTAGTGACGAAAATAAAATTTGTCATCTTTAAGTAACAAATTCTGATGAATATTATGTTGTTGCAAAAAAATTCGTTATGTAAAGTGTGATTTCTTGTAGTGATATATATATATATCCTTTATAATTTTTATTATATAACTCCTTTAGGTTTCAACAGATATATTCTTCATCTTAGATCTTCTTTTCTTTTTTCTATTTTTTGAGGCTGCGAATGTGAAAGAAGGTGAAGTCTTCGGCGGAAAAGGCTTTTACAAGAAAATGGAGAAAGTAGAGATCGAGAAGGATTTGGAAAATATTGTTGTAGGAGTAGTATTATAAATATGTAGAAATGTTGGAGCAGTGTTATAAATGTAGAATTGGATTTTTTTCATTTGTCTTCCATATATTTCCTACATTTCTTTTTAATTATCAGTTCTTATTAGGGATTAGATATAGTACTTCAAATCTTTTTTAATGGAACCAGTAGAATTTAAAAAAAAAAAAAAAAACAAAAAATGTTAGAGAACGATCATGAACCGCTTTCTAAGTTAATTTAAAAAACAGAAAATGATTTCAAAAGTAGTTCTTAACCGCTATGTAAGTGGAAGAGTTTCATAACCGCTCTAAAAAATAATTTCATTACAAGTTTATCATGAACTATTTTCACATAATACCTATTCTAAACAAAACAAAAGAAAAAAGAAAAAAAAATTTCATACCATAAATAAAATCTATCACCAATCAACCCTCGTGTGGCACCTCGTGCTCCTCGTGGCTTCTAATTAAAAAATTGCCCAGGCATGCAAATTTTGTACTTATACAACTGACCCTCGATGACGTGAATCCTGCTTGCTAGCAACTATATATTTATAATTTCAACAGAGTATGATTGCTATAAGACTCCCACCACACTCGCATTTCTCCCCCTCAAAATATCTAGCATGGCGGGAGCGGTGCTGCCGAAGCATTTCGTGGCGGTGCACGGCGTCGGACATGGTTCCTGGGTATACTACAAGCTCAAGCCCCGCATGGAGGTGGCAGGCTACCGCTTCTCCCCGATCAGCCTGGCCGCCGCTGGCAACAACGGAAAGAAGCTAGAGGAGGTTCGGAGTTTGCATGATTACACGGAGCCTTTGCTGGAGGCGTTGGCTGAGGTTCCAGCGGGCGACAAGGTGATTCTCGTCGGGCACAGTGGCGGCGGGTACCCGGCGGCGTATGCCATGGAGAAGTATCCGGAGAAGATTGCGGTGGCTGTTTTCTTGAATGCGTTGATGCCTGACTCCAAAAACAGGCCCTCCTATGTTATTGAAGAGGTATTCCATGATTTCAAACTTGAACTATTTTATACTGAAAAACTGTTGCATCTTCACCAGTGGAACACAGACGGATTTAGGGAGAGGTTTAAATTTTTTTTTTTTTATGTACAATTTTTTTATTTACATTTTCATTTGTATGACTTCCCGGAATTTGAAAATATAAATGATATTATATAATTTAAGAATTTATATGGTTTCAATTTGTTGAAGTATCTTGGAAGGACTCCACCGGAAAATTGGATGGATACCCAATTTCCAAGCTACGGTGACCCCCCAATTTCAGCACTCATTTGTGGACCAAAGTTCATCTCCGAGTCCCTTTACAACCTATCTTCTATCGAGGTATGCCTTTTTATTAATTCTTCTCCCAAAAGAACAAATTTTATACTCTATGGTAAAAAAGAATTTGCACATTTTTTTATTTAGACATTCCACATAAATTTAAATACTATTAAAAGAATATATATTGATTTGTGTGTACACTAAAAAACATATGTACCAGTGTGTTACTATTTTATATATAAAATACATTTTCTTTTAAAATGTGACATGCTCATAAAGTGCAAATTCCTACGGGATGAATAGAGTATAGGTCTTTTATGTACATTTTCGTATTTAAACATATTCACTTGGTACCAAAATAAAAAATAATATATATTTTATTAACTTTTGTAAATTGAGTATATTTCATTTCTAAGTTAAAATATAGTTGGGACGTCCAAATAAAACAAGTATTGAAATACAGTTTGGATAGAGGTATTATTATTGATTTTTTTTTTCTCCCCCTTAACTTTATTCAATTTTGGATTTCGCCATCATAATTTTTTCATTTGGATTTTAATCTCAATTTAAAAAAAAAAAATTCCTTGATGGGTTGGTGCAAAAAATCTTACTATTTTGTCAATCTTTTGTCCCGTTATTTAACCTACTAGCCACTAGGTTACCTGCACTAGCAGTCAACGGTCGAGAATTTAAAAGGAAAAAATATTAAGAGACTAAAATCAGATAAGGATAATTATAGTGACTAAATTTAAATTTGTGTAAATTATGGGAGAAATTAATAATCCCTTACTAAGTAATAGTTTGCTTTAATGGAAATGGTTGATAAATAATTATCATTTTCTCATGGTATATCTGGTCAAATTCATTAAATCATAAATCATATAGCAATATATGATAAATTTCTATCACGAGTTGATATCACATGAATCAAATATAGAATAAATTAGATAAAAATACAATTTTCTCCAAATTTAACAAAAAAAAACAATCCTTTTGGGTGTTTGATTTCCAGGCTTAAGTAATATTATGTTTGATTTTCATGATCTAAGCCCAAAATTAAACTATTTCTCATGATTTGAATTAAAACTAATCCTACAAAGAGTTATTATTTGATCCCACCTATTTTATTAGATTATTTAATTCCAAGGCTAAGTTTTCAAAATTACTCTCAATTATTGTGTTAATGAAGGGAAAATACAGTTAATTAAAAAAAAATTGAGAAATTAGTGTTTTTTTCTATGTACCTTTAAATCCAAAGATAAATTAGAATTAATTTTAAAAAGACATCATAAATACTAGACATATATTATATTTAAATTAGAATTACAATAAATGCATTCCCTTGAAATCGTATTTTACTCCATTAATACTATCGATCTAAGGAAAACACACTCCCATGGTATATTACTAAAAAGACTTTCATACACTCAATCGCATCCCCTTTAAATGGGTCCTACACCAGAGAAACTGTCTATACAACCCAAATTAATCTTGAATCATTTATATGCACAAATGGGGCCATTTGATGTGATGCAATGTCTATCAATACATTTTAATTTACTTATTTTGACTTTAAAAGAAAAAAGATATCTTGTGCCTTATATGTTTGGTTTAATGATGTTTGACAGGTAAAAGAACTTTAATATCCAATTTCACCTCAATCCCTCTCATTTATCATGGAATAATTTGTGCATTAACATTGTAATTTTTTTTTAATCGATAAATTTTGACCTGAACTCATGAACTTTCAATATAGGTGGTGAAACTCTAACCACTCGAGTTAACATTTTAACTATTCCATGTTTAGAAAATAAGCAAACTTTAAAATATGTCAAATATATAATGTGACAGGACCAAGCACTAGGGCAGCTATCAGTGAGGCCAGGTTCATTATTCATGGAAGATTTGGCGACAATGGAGAAGTTTTCAGATGAAAAATTCGGGTCGGTTCCTCGGGTCTATGTGATCGCAGCTGAGGATAAAACCATACCGCCGGAATTCCAGAGATGGCAGATCGAGAACAACCCAGTGGCAGAGGTGAAGGAGATCAAAGGCGCAGACCACATGCCTATGTTTACTCAGCCAGATGCACTTGCCAAGTGCTTGGCCGACATTGCTGAAAAATATGCCTAGATTTACTTCAATTTATATGCATTGTATTTCTTTTGCTCTAGCATTTTGTTTTGTGAAATAAACTATGTAATAAAGTCAAAGATTAATTCGTGGAGAAGAACCAAAAATTGCTTGATACCTAATTCTTTTTGGGGTGAAAACACATACATGAGACATAATATTATGGGAAAATACACTTTTATGTTGTGATTCAGTTTTACTCGACATGAATTATATCTTAATTCATTATTTTGAATATACTCAATTTTATTTACATGACAATATTATTAGATTTATAATTAAGAATAAAATTAAATTACAACACAACAATGTCTTATATCAATTTATTTATTTGAATAATAATTTTTTTTATCAGCAAAATAAATTTACTATTATAAAAATTGAAGAACAAGGGGTACTCCAACCCATACAATAATAACAAGTTAACAGTTTTCAATCACTGACTTAAATCTTGCTACAACAAAAACAAGGATCATGAAACCATTCTAAAAACGAAAATCTATTGCGAAAATCCCTTTTACCAATAGTGTCACGCCCTAAATTTCTATACATCTCATTACAGCGGAAGTCTTACTTTAATTAATAATTTAAAAATTATCTTTTAGAACGTGAACTAACATGTTTGGAATAAAAATTCTTTACTTTCTTTTAAAAACTTATGGGACTGAAATCAATTAATCTCTCATGAATTAAACAACGAATCCTAAACATAAATTTCATGCCTTTAAATAAAAAAATTCTATTAAATATGAAATTTAACATAAATAAGTCAATTCTCACATAAATTTAATTCATACATTCAAAGATCTCGTACTTTCAGCATAATTTCAGCAGTGCGTCATCAACGAAATAAATCAATCTAAAATACGTAAACTACTGGAAAAATTCCATAAAAATTCATGTAGGTTACTGACTACCTCTATTATCCATCTATAATTTTTACCAAATTTTATCTGTAAATGACTTTTAACAAAAATTCGCGAGATTCGGAAATCTCAACAAACTGCCACATATTTTTCAAAAATTCATAACTAATTCGTTGTAACTCCAAATAATGTGATTTAAGATGCGTTGGAAAGCTAATTTAAAACTGTAACCGAAAATAAAGTTTAATTTCTAAAAAATTTAAATCACGAAATCGTAAAATCCCTTAAAACTTACTGGAAGACAGAAACACATCAAATTCTACACATGCAAAAATACTAAAACTCATATTAATAATTTCATAAAATTTTAATTAAAATATATATCTAACATGCATCCTAATTCACCTTTCATGACTCATCAATCAAACCAATTAGGCATAAAATTTATTGTTAACATATCTTGCAATTAATTAAAATCCAAGTACTTCATAAATCATAAACATGCAATGAAACTCTTCAAGAAAAAAAGAAGTGTCATAATCCTTAACCTAAAATCTTGCCAAACTAATTAAACAAATAACTTGCGTAAAGAAAATCGTCCATTTACTTTTATCTTTCTCATATATCTCATCCACACGCCTCCACTGCTCGTTATCACGCCCTTTACTCAACATAATCTAAAAAATGTAATTTTGGTGAAAGGGGGTGAGTAATCATAAAATAATCACTCAGTGGGGACGTTAGTTCGAAATCTAAATATAATGGACATGCATATATGAAAACATACCAATCTTACATGTTGATACGACTAAATCGTATCCGTGTTGATACTACAAGAGCATCCATGATTCTGTTGATACCACAAGGATATCCATGAACTTGTTGACACCACAAGGGCATCCATGTTGACACCACTAGGGCTTCCATGTTGGTACTAAAAGCACCCATATTTCTTAGCATATAAACATATAAACACATCGACATAACATTTAAAAATTGAACTAATAAATACCACTTTTTCACCATGAATCCCCACCTTGATTTCTTTTGGAAAATAGATGTGCGTACGTTCGGCTTCCTAACACTTAATTGATCCTTCAACCTCTTACTCTCGAAAACTCTCTCTCTTTCTCTTAATAATTTTCAAAATTTCTTAAGTCTATGGGCTGTTGAATTTTGTGAATAATGAAAAGGGCTTCTTGCTTCTCATATATATAGGGTTGAAATTGATATGGGCTTCTAGATCATGAAGGGGCCGAAAAAATAAAGATATGAAAAAATATAGGGCTTGAATGAAATCTTGGTGAATATATGATGATGATGGCTGAAATTTTGGCTTAGATATGGTATCTTGGCTGAAAATGAAGATGTGAAATATATGGCATAACATATCTTGGAACATTCTTGGGAAATCTTGGTCATATCTTGGATGAATCTTGGTAATCTTTCTAATATCTCCAATATCATAATAATAATAAATCTAACAACCTCAAGACTTCATAATATTAAATTCCTAATGCCTAGAATTCGAAACTTAAGTATTACTTCTAAATCCCAAAAGTATCACCACTTAAGTTCTAAGGTCATTTAATACTAAAAGGATCAAGAAATAATACTAAACAAAGGATAAAGTACTAAGCACAAACTTAAAGGACTAAACTAGGGAAAAGTTAAGACACACCTAAAAGCATAACCTAAGGGACGAAAACCATGCAGTTAGACCTTGGGTGTTACTACCAAACTTCATGCGACAATGCGTTGCTCCGATATCGAACATGGTAGTAATTGGTATATAATTCTAGGTGAGCATACCTGCCAACATCTCCGAAGGAGATTGATCCTCATCCGGCTCTCCCGTAAGCGAGTATACACGTTCTTGGGCAGCTCCCCTACTTGGACAATCAGGCGCTCTATGCCCCGATTTATGGCATCGATAACAAACGTCTTTCCCCCAAAGGCACTTTCCTTTGTGCGGCTTCCCACACTTCGAACACGCTGGGATCGTCACTTGGTTTCCTTATCTAAGCCTAAAGCCTTGGGTCACTTCTTGTTCTTGCACGCCATGGTTAGGTAATTTCCTTGCTCCGCCGGATTGGTCCCATTTCCTCTTGTTATCACGTGACTTCCTATCCGCCTCGTCCTCCAAACAAGCTGCCATTTGTTCGGCTCTCTCTAAGACCTCGGGAAAAGTTATGTTCCCTAATGCTACTATAACGTGTTGAAGCTCGGCTCTAAGCCCTTTGGTGAAACGAAGGACACGCTTTTGCTTGGTGTCGACAAGATGGTGAGCAAAACGTGCTAGCTGGCTAAATTTCAACTCATACTCTGCAACCGTCATGTCTCCTTATCGAAGATCGAGAAACTCGCTCTCCTTCCTATCCTTGTAGGACTGCGGGTAGTATCGTTCCATCAAAGTCTCCTTAGATCGTTCCCAAGTCAAGGCCTATCTCTCCTCAACTGGGCGAATCCTTCAATAACTCTCCCACCAATGATCGATATCTTAAATCAACTAAAAAGCCACGCAAGAGATCCGTTGTGCATCAGTGTACTCTATTAGCTTGAAAATCCTCTCCATTGATCGGAACCACCCCTCGACTGCGTCCAGTCCGTCACGTCTATTGAAGATAGCAGGTTTCTACCTCCTAAATTGCTCAACTACTTGTGCGATACTGTACATAGGCGCAACATTGTTAACCACGGGGTTAGCTCTAGGGCGACCCGGGCCCCTCTCCTCGGATGTAATTCCCTCCGACATGTCACGAGTAGCGTTGTAGTGCGCATCACGTCCGCGGGCCATCTAAACTACAAAATAGGGCCTAACAGAGTAAGACTACCTAAACTGATCTAAACAATTCTAGGAACAATCTTATGAACTAATCAAAACTTCTAAACCTATCTCAAATGCTACTTATAATCCATTGCTTAAATCTATTCATACGGGGCGTTACAAACCACCCACCTTAATAATAATTTCATCCTCGAAATTGCATACGTACTTCCTACTATATTTAAACCATTATGCTTTCGCTGCGCACTCTAATAAAATCTTAAAATCGTAATTCCCTTTATCCTCGACTTGTCTAAACCTTAATCTAATCTTCCTTAAAACTTCTAAGCGTACCTTACTAGTCCTTCATACTTATCATGAATCTTAATCATATCTTCCTAAGCCGTCGTACAAGCACAACATTTTTAAAACTTGCACAACATTTCTTGAAATTAACTTTTTTTTTAAAAGAATTTTTCTTAAATCTCTTCTTACCACTCATGTGGCCTTTCATAACTTTCATAAAATATCTTTCATGACCTTGTCATGCCTCATGAATCATAAATAATGCCTTTGAAATCTTAAACTTGAACTTTTGAAAATCTTTACATACGTTAGGACTCGGAGATGGCTGCGGCGGCGGTGATGGATGGAGATCTCTCTTTGTTGTGAATTGGAATCGATCTCAACAAGTCTTTGAGTGTTCACGTAATCAGAACCTTGAAGAAATCTGATGAACACAAATGATAGAAAATTAAGAAAATCAAAGAACAGAAGATTTACGTGGTTTGATCAATTGATCTACATCCACGGATGGGGTTTCCTCACTTCACTAATATATGAATAATGTTTACAGAATACAAGCTTTCACTCTCAAGTATTTTAGAACGTCAACTCTCAACTCTCTGGAATGAATACGTATTTTTATAGAAGCTCAGATCCTAACTGCCCTCTAAATCCGCAACCAATCAACGAGCTTGTATGGTTACAACCGCCAAAAGTAACTATTCCGGCATTCATTAGGATTGCTCCGCCAGCTGTCAAAATAACAGCCTTAATGTTAGCTTGAAACCTTCAGCTTGAGTGACTCAGGAGATTGGTCATTTTTAGCTCAGGATATGCCTGTCAGGATACCTGACTCAGGATGATTGATATTGGCTCAAGATGATGATCTGATGTAGGGAAGCGTATAGAATTAAGATGAACTCGGATAATATTGAACGAGAGGACCGATCTGATACTACGTATACTGATCAATCGCTCAAGCCAAAGGGGAATTAATCCCAATAATATTCATAAACAATCAACTACCCTCATAATCAATGTTCATAGGGTTTAAATACTAGTAGCATACCTAGTTAAAATAAAGAAAGCTCGATAGTGTTGGGCCTGATAGATAAAGATGTAAATAAATGAAACTAATTAATTAAACCCATAATTTAGTTGGGTCTAATTTCTCCAAGTAGTGAAGTGCAGTTTCATCTCCACCGTTCTCCTCCTCTTCAAAATGATTCGCCCTCGAATCGGCATCAACTTCATCTCCAGAAGAGTTGTCACCTACAGAAGAAACCAAATGCGTCACATTGAAGACGTCGGAAGTCCGAATATGGCCAGGAAGACGGAGGCGATAAGCATTTGGATTAATCTTCTCCACGACCTCGTACGGTCCAATCTTGCGATTCTTCAGTTTATTGTACTCATTAAGTGGAAAGCGATAATTCGTCAGAACAGCCCATACAAAATCACTCACCTCAAACTGAACATCACGTCGTTTTTTATCCGCAGCAGTCTTATACCGGGCATTCACTGCCTCCAAACGGGACTGAGTAGAAGTGTGAATCTGCTGAAGCTCGCTAATAATGTCAGCAGTACGAACATCAGCAGCAGGAGTCGAGGAGAGAGTAAGCAAATCAACAGGAGCACGAGGAACCAAACCATAAACCACATAAAAGGGACTGAACCCAGTACTACGGTTCAAAGCCTGGTTATGAGCAAACTCAGCAACACATAACTTTGAATCCCATGTTTTCAAATTATCCCCAACCAAACAACGAAGCAAATTTCCCAACGAACGATTGACCACCTCAGTTTGCCCATTAGTCTGGAGATGGTAGGCACTACTGAAGTGCAACTCAGTGTTGGCCATACGCCACAAAGTACGCTAGAAATGTCCAAGAAAATGGGAATCCCGATCCGAAACAATCGACATCGGCAAGCCATGCAAGTGAAAGACCTCACGAAAAAATAATGTGGCAACATGAATAGCATCGGAAGTACGCTTGCAAGGAATAAAGTACACCATTTTAGAGAAACGATCAACAAAAACAAAGATCAAATCGTTACCTCATTGAGTGCGAGGTAAGCCCAGAATAAAGTCCATGCTAATAGCAGCCCAAGGACGTGGAGGGACGGGTAGTGGCCGATATAAACCCGCATTAGTAGCAGTGCCCTTTGAAACCTGACATAACCGACAACGAGCCACAAAACGAGCAACATCATGACAAACCGTAGGCCAAAAGAAGTGGCATCCGACCAACTCAATCGAGCGGTCACGACCCACATGACCCACATCATGAACCTCCGCAACAATACGCAATCGTAAACTGCAAGTAGGAATGCACAAGCAAACACCCCGAAACAAAAACCCGTCCACCAAAGCATAATCCTCAAAAACATCATGGTGCAATATAGAGAGAATATGGCCAAAAAAGGATCAGTGGCATACAAATCATGAAAAGTATCAAAACCAAGTACCTCAATACGCATGTCCGTCAATAGGGAGTGACGACGGCTGAGAGCATCTGCAACCTTGTTGTCCGTACCAGCGTTATGACGAACAACAAAAGTAAACTGCTGGAGAAAGGAAGACCACTTGGCATGACGAGCAGAGAGAGAGTCCTAAGTAGCCAAGTGCTTCAGAGCCTCATAATCCGTATAGAGCACAAACTCCCGCTGAAATAAATAGTGGCGCCAATGTCGAACAACGTGCATCACAGCATAGAACTCAAGATCGTAAGTACTATAGCGAGAACGAGCAACAGTCACTTTCTCACTGAAAAAGGCCACAGGGCGTCCCGCCTGAGTGAGAACTGCACCAATCCCCACCTTCGAAGCATCACAATACAATTTGAAGGGGGTAGTAAAGTCAGGAAGCACTAAAAGTGGGGCATTAGTGAGCCGACGCTTGATCTCCTGAAAGGCTGCCTCAGCTTGAGGAGACCAAGAAAAGGAGTTACCGTGCATAGAGTCGGTAAGCGGCGTCATAATAGTACTAAAGTGCCGAATGAAACCATGGTAAAAGGAGGCAAGCCCATGGAAACTGCGGACCTCAGTAACAGAAGTGGGAGTAGGCCAATCACGTATAGCGGATATCTTCGACTCGTCAACACTAACACCAGCAGCAGAAATCCGATAGCCAAGGAATAATACAGAATCTGTGGCAAAGGAGCACTTTAACTGAGAGGCATAAAAGTGCTCAGCTCGCAGGATAACCGAAACAGCACGAAGATGCGCCAAGTTCTCGGCCTCAGACTTACTGTAGATCAGAATGTCATCAAAGTAAACCACAACACAAGTCCCAATGAGAGGAAGAAGTGCTTGGTTCATAACCCGCATAAATGTACTAGGAGCATTCGATAACCCGAATGGCATAACTAACCACTCAAAAAGGCCCTCACGAGTCTTGAATGCTGTCTTCCACTCATCACCAGGGCGGATGCGTATTTGATGGCATCTACTCCTCAAATCAAGCTTACTAAAAATAACGACACCAGACAACTGATCAAGAAGGTCATCCAAGCGAGGAATAGGAAAACTGTAACACACTGTAATCTTGTTGATAGCCCTGCTATCAACACACATACGCCACTCACCAGACTTCTTCGGAATAAGTAAAGCAGGGACCGCACAAGGGCTCAAACTCTGCCGGAGTAACCCTTTACTGAAAAGATCCTCCACCTGTCTACGCAGCTTCTCATGTTCGACCGGGCTCATATGATAATGGGGGCGGTTGGGCAGAGGGGCACCCGGAATCAAGTCAATTTGATGGTGAATATCACGGAGGGGAGACAAGCCCTCAGGTAACGTATCGGGAAAGACATCTGCAAACTCAGTGACAAGAGAAAAAACCAAAGCAGGAATCCCAACAAAAAATGATGTATCATGAGCAAGTAGTAGTATAGCAAAAGGAGCAACAACCATCTCACGGAGAAAATCTGAATGGTTCATAACAAGCACTCGACCAGAAGGGTCAGGGGCTGGAGGGGTGGGCACATTAGGCAATAATACAATTTTAACACCCGAAAAAATAAAACTGTACGTGTTCTTCTGGCCATCATGTATAACAGAACGGTCAAACTGCCAAGGCCTACCCAACAAGACATGACACGCATCCATAGGGACAATATCACACCATATATCATCAACATATTTATCACCCATGGATAATTTTACCAACGCCCGACGATTGACAGTAACATTTGTCCCTTTTTGCAACCAAGAGAGAGAATACGGATGTGGATGTATTTCAGAAGATAATGCTAGTTTTTCCACTGCCGAAGTAGAAATTACATTTTCACAGGATCCTGAATCAATAATAAAAGAGCACACCATTCCCTTAATAGTACAAGTGGAGAAAAATAAAGTATTTCGTTGTACCTCATCAATTGGGCCCTTGGGAGTTAAAAAGGATCTGTGCAGAATTAGGGAAGGCCCAATATCACCCTGCATAAAGAATTCAGGGATATCAGCCGCTAGAGGATCGTCAATATTGGTTAGGGGGCTGTCGTCTTCCTCCTGGATGTCATCGGCCAGCAAACCACGAGAAGCACCGTGCCTAGGGCACTGTGACATACGATGGCCTGATTCCCCACATGAGAAGCACGGGCTGCGTGCGGCGCCGAGCGGTGGTGGGATGCCTGGGCTGCGAACACGAGCGGCGGCAGACCCCTGGTGCGAGGCGGCGTCGGGTGCAACCGGCTGGAGTGACGGTTGAGCACGTGGGCAGGATTCCATCGGCGTGGTAGGGGCGGCGTGCAGCTGGAGGACGGCGAGAACGGCGTTAGGGTTCACCGCGCCAATTGATGCTCAAAGGCGGCGGCGCGCTGATGCACCTCTGATACCGAGTCTGGGGAGAACAAATTAAGCATGTCCTGAAACTGCAAACGCATATCCCCGATGTAGCGAGAAATCAATTGGTCATCAGATTCAAAGAGGTTAGTACGCGATAGAAAATTGTAAAATTCCTCCGTGTATTCGCCAATAGAACGGGACCCCTGTCTAAGATTTTGTAGTTTTTGATAAAGAAGGCATGAATAGTTGAAGGGGAAAAATTCTGCACGAAGATGTTTCGTGAATTTATCCCAGGCGGTAATTGGGGCTTTGCCTTTGTGACGACGGGCTGCCTTCAATTGATACCACCACGAGGCAGCGCGGCCCCAAAATCGAGTGTCGATGAGGGCTACACGATGATGGGGAGGAACGTGCTTGAAATCCAAAACTTCTTCAACTGCAATCAACCAATCCAGGAACGCATCAGGGTGTAAACTTCCATGAAATTCAGGTAATTCAAGCTTAAACCCATCTTCCCACTTTCTACTGTTGTCGGGGTCATGGTGGTTGCGGGCTGCCAATGGAGCAAATGGGTTATCAATCGTAACCTCATCGTCGGAAGAGGCGTCTGGGGGAGCAGGAGCGGCAGGGGGTTGTGGTAGGTTTGCACGCCTGGGGCATTGTTGATGGTCAGGGAACGGAGCAGGGGCTGCCGTCTGTGCCTGAAGCAATTGGACAACGTTTCCCAATTGTACAGTGAGTGCGTCCAATCTATCAGCAAGTGCATCGTGAGCAGGGGCAGGATCACGTCGAGGAGGCATGACGGAACGTACGCCTGGCAACTGGATACCAGATGATGCAGGGAAGCGTATAGAATTAAGACGAACTCGGATATTATTGAACGAGAGGACCGATATGATACTACGTATACTGATCAATCGCTCAAGCCAAAGGGGAATTAATCCCAATAATATTCATAAACAATCAACTGCCCTCATAATCAATATTCATAGTATTTAAATACTAGTAGCATATCTAGTTAAAATAAAGAAAGCACGATAGTGTTGGGCCTGATAGATAAAGATGTAAATAAAAGAAACTAATTAATTAAACCCGTAATTTAGTTGGGTCTAATTCTCCAAGTAGTTAAATGCAGCTTCGTCTCCACCATGATCTCAAGATTATACCTTCAGGTTACTAAGTCGTCAGGACAAGTGCCTTTACTGACTTGAACACTAAGGATGAGTGTCAGGATCAGACTCAGTATCGCCTTCGCCCTTACTCAAACTCATTTTCTCTCAGGTTCAGGGCCTTATCTCAGGATCCAACCTCAGCATCAGAATTTAATCTTCAGGATTTAATACTCAATATCCAAACTCAGCTTAGCTTTTACACTTAACAATTCTCCACCTCAAAGTAAGTGAGTTTCCCATTCCACACTCCACCTCAGGACCTAACTCATGGTACATCCCACCATTGTAGCCTGATCAGCTCCAAACAGTATCTGAATTTGGAAGTAGGTAAGACCTTAGTCAGCATATCTGCTGCATTATCCTTAGTAGAAACCTTCTGCACTGAAATTATTTTCTTTTCCACCACATCTCTCACAAAATGAAGTCTTGTCACACTGAACTGCAACTTCCTTCTGCCTTATTCCAAATTCTTTAATCATACCCTTGAGCCACATCGCTTCCTTAACTGCTTCAGTCATTGCAATATATTCAGCCTCAGTAGTTGAGAGAACCACTACGGACTGGAGTACTGCTCTCCAACTTATTATTGTACCAAATAATGTGAACACATATCCGGTTAAGGATTTCCTTGTGTCGATGCTTCCAGCATAATTTGAATCCACATATCCCTGAAGAGGTTGTGCTACGTCCTTAGTCTTCTGAAAGAGTAACCTCAGATTCTCAGTACCTTTTAAGTATCTCATAAAACACTTAAAGGCTTCCCAGTGTATCTTTCCCGGATTTACCATAAATCTACTGACCACGCTGACTGAATATGCTAAATCTGGCCTGTTGCACACCATAGCATACATTATGCTACCAATTCCATTTGAGTAAGGAATTTTACTCATTTGTGCCTTCTCTTCTTCTGACTTCGGACACTGATCTGATGTCAGTTTGAATTGTTGACCATGGGGAGTAGATAAAATTCTAGATTCATGCATGTTAAACCTTCTGAGTATCTTCAAGATGTAATCCTTCTGAGTTAAGAACAAACTCCTTTTGTCCTTATCTCTGATAATTTCCATGCCCAATATCCTCTTCGCACTGCCCAAATCCTTCATGTCAAAAGTGTTACTGAGTTTTGCCTTCAATTTCTGAATTCTTTCAGGACTCTTGCTTGCAACCAACATGTCATCCACATAGAGCAGTAGGTATGTAAGTACTTCCTTTCCCTGTTTCTCAAGATAGACACAACTATCATACCTGCACCTAGTAAAGCCTATGGAGATCATGAAACTATCAAATTTCTTGTACCATTGCCTTGGACTTTGTTTCAGTCCATACAATGACTTCTTCAGTAGACACACCTTATCCTGATTTTCTGGTAAGATAAAACCTTCAAGTTGTTGCATTTGTATTGTTTCTTCCAGATCTCCATGTAAGAAGGCTGTCTTGACATCTAACTGCTGAAGCTCCAGATCCTCCTGAACAACCTTTGACAATAAAATTCGTATTGAGCAATGTTTCACAACAGGTGAGAATACCTCATTGAAATCTATCCCCTCTCTCTGAGTGAATCCTCTGGCCACCAGTCTTGCCTCGTATCTCAGTTTCTCTTTTCCTCCTGGCCCCATTTCAGATTTCTTCTTTAAGATCCACTTGGAACTGACTACCTTCTGTCCTTGAACTCTGTTCACTAGGGTGCAAGTGTTGTTCTTTTCTAATGACTGAAGTTCCTCAGTCATAGCCAATATCTATCTCTCCTTGTCTTTGCCTGACACAGCTTCAGCATAGCTTTGTGGTTCCTGATGCTCAATTTCTTCAGCAGTTATCAGGGCATAGGATACCATGTAAGCCTGACCGAATCTAGTCGGAGGGTGTATGCTTCTCCTGTGTCTGTCTCTTGCTAAACTATAATTCCTGAGATCTTGGACTTCAGTATCTGAAATTGAATGGTCAGTATCACTTTCCTCAGATTCCTCCTGATGTCTTCCTGAGTTTGCATCTGACTCAGTGTCTGCTTGTCCTGAGTTCTTGTCAGGAGTCTCCACCATAACCTGAATGCCTTCTTCTGAAAGAATTCCATCTGAGTCCTGAGTGCTTATGGGCTGATTGTATCGCATGACTTTCTCATTAAAAGTCACATCTCTACTGACGATACACCTTTTGTGACCAGGTTTCAGACACCGTAACTTGTATCCTTTTATTCCCTTAGGATAACCAATAAAGATACATCTCAGTGCTCTAGGTTCCAGCTTGTCCTGCCTGATGTGGGCAAAGGCTGAGCAACCAAATACCTTCAGGTTGTTGAATTCTGAAATCCTTCCGTACCACACCTCATCAGGTGTCCTGAACTCAATAGCTGAGGATGGTGACTTGTTAATGAGATAACAAGTTGTACTGACTGCCTCACCCCAAAATATCTTTGGAAGCTTTGCATCTGATAGCATGCTCCGGACCTTTTCCAGGATTGTCCTGTTCATTCTCTCAGCAAGGCCATTCTGCTGAGGATTTGCAGGAACTGTCCTGTGTCTAGTTATTCCCTTTTCTTTGCAGAAATTATTGAACTCCTCTGCTACATACTCCAATCCATTATCTGTCCTGAGATGTTTAATGGATCTTCCTCTCTTATTTTCTTGTTCACTGACCCAATCTCTGAATTTTTCTAAGGCCTCACTCTTCTGCTTCAGTATGAACACCCATACTTTCCTGCTGAAGTCATCAATGACTGTCATGAAGTATCTTCCACCTCCATGAGTCTCCACCATAGCTGGTCCCCAGATATCAGAATGAACATAGTCCAGAGGTGCATCAGTAGTCCTCTTACTTTTAGGGAATGAGATTTTCTTGGATTTGCCCAGGACACAATGGTCACAAAAATCCAACTCCAGTACCTTCCCATCTCCAAATACCTTCTGCTTTGAAAGTTCTTGGAGCCCCATTTCTCCAATATGGCCTAACCTTTTATGCCATATCATTGCCTCAGTGTTGTCCATAACATTGTTTGATGACCCAGAAGAAGTGCTCCCAATCAGGATATACAACCCATTGACTTTCTTGACTTTCATATATACCTTCTTGTCTTTGGTTATCAGGATGTAACCATCCTCAGTGTTGAATTCATAACCCCGTTGATTCAGGGAACCCAAGGAGATCAGATTTCTCTTTAGTTCTGGCACCAGCCTTAAATTTGAGAGTATCCTTTCTACTCCATCATGAATCTTCATCCTGACAGAACCACTCCCCTTCACCATGCACGTTTGATTGTTGCCCAGTACAACTGAGCCTCCATCAAACCTCCTCAACTCCCTGAATAATGTTTCATCTGGGAACATATGGAATTAACATCCTGAATCTAGTACCCATTCATCATTCAGTTTCAGGTTAGTAACCGTCAACACCTCAGCACTATCATATCCTTCTTCAGCAGCAACAGTTATATCAGCCTTTTGTTCTTCTCCCTGATTCCTATTTCTGTCAGGACAATTCTTCTTGAGATGACCAAGCATTTCCTCCTCTCAACAAGATCACCAGATTTTGACCCCTTTGTGTTCTTCTTCTTCTTGTTCTGAAAACCTTTCTAGCCCTTCTTGAACCTGACATTCAAACCTTCAGCCTGAACTGAATTTTTCTTATCAGCTTGTAGCTGAATAGATTTGTTTTCAGCGCACCCAGAATATCATCAAAGGACAATTGATCCTGCCTCCCAAATAGTAAAGTATCCTTGAAATTCTCAAAGGATTTAGGCAAAGAATTCAGGAGCATCAAAACCTTATCACCATCATCAATTTCCACTCCCAGGTTCTCAAGATCATCAGAAGCCTTGTTAAATTCGTCAAGTTGTTCAATCAACTCCTTCTCTTCATTCATCCTGAAGGAAATCAGTTTTTGCTTCATGAACAACTTGTTGGTGACAGAGTTAGTCTGATACACCTTCTCCAATTTACTCCAAACCACAATGGCAGTATTCTCCTTACACACCTCCTTCAGAGGCTTATCCCCCAAGCACAAGATGATTGTGCTATGTGCCTTTTCCAATATTTCTTGTTTCTTGCTTGGATTTTCTGACGAAGAAGGGGGCCATTGATCATCAGGCTTCAGGGCATTGGCTAGCCCATGATGAGTCAAGAGAGTCTTCATCTTGATCTTCCACAAACCAAAATCGTTTGCTTCGGTGAATTTCTCGAAATCCAACTTGGTAGATGCCATTTATTGATGATTAACCAGTCGATTCTTCCTCCTTTCCCACAGACGGCGCCAATTGTTGTGAATTGGAATTGATCTCAACAAGTCTTTGAGTGTTCACTTAATCAGAACCTTTAATAAATCTGATGAACACAAATGATAGAAAATTAAGAAAATCAAAGAACAGAAGATTTACGTGGTTCGATCAATTGATCAACATCCACGGATGGGGTTTCCTCACTTCACTAATAGATGAATAATTGTTTGGACAATCTGAATATTTTGATTAGATCCCAAAACCCCTGATGAATTCTCCTAAGTATAGTTGTTCAGGATAAAATAGTTCAGGACAGTTAGGTTAGTAATTCATTACAGGAGGACCATGCTGAAGACTGAAGAATATTGGAGTCGACCCAATTTACTGAAGTCTGAAGTGCAAACCATCCTGAAGAAGTCAGTCAGCCTTACTGAAGACTGTCTGTTCTGAATCTGAAGATCGAAGCCTGCTGATCCACCCTGAAGACTATCCTGAAGTACCATTAGCTGATGTTTCTACTGAATACACTAAGCATATTCAGGACAGAACTTAGTCAGTGAAGAGTAAAGTGTTACCTATCAGGCTGTGCTGAATGCACCTAAGACCTGACTTAGGCCTTGGTTCAGATCACCTGAATCATGTAAGACCAAAGCAAAATGTTATTTATGCTATGGGACAAGAGACAAAGAGAATGTCAGTAAGACTCCATTAAAGACACGTTCAGACTGAGTTATTAACAAGAGACTCAGAGCATTGAATGTACGAGGAAGGAAAAATGTCTGAAGGTCAACTAGCCGTTATAGCGGAGAGCCAATGATCTTTCGACACGTATGCACGGAGTCTGCGCAGCATTTAATGCGGCATTTAATGCATCTCAAAAGTTGCAGATGATGTGACAACTTGCCAGAATAAGCATGGCGGGTAGGTCAAACAGTATTTCTAGCCTGCAACTACTCTAAAATAGGAAAGATTTGATTTGATCTTCTCCAACGGATCTATTTCAAATCTCGCCTATAAATATGGAGAACCTTTCACCCATTCAAGGTTAACGGGAAATTTCCAAGAGAAAGCTCTCAAGAATCCAAGCATTCAAAGCATACTATAAACAACACTCTGCAATTAAATTTCCCTAGTGTTGTAGTAGGATTCACTCTGTATTTGCTTAGATCGATAGCTCTATTATTTAGCATTGTTCTGTATTGTTAGAGCTATCCTAGTTGGAAACCAAGAATACCAAACTACTCAAGGTGTGAGATTGGTTGGTTAGAAGGACTGGGACTTGTAAAACGCCCAGGGGTCAGTTCCTAAGAGAGGAAGTTGGCTACTCGTGTCCCTTGGCACGTAAAACCCAAGTACCTATCCTCACAATTGCGAGGATAGCTTCCTGTTAAATCAGGTCGTGGACGTAGGAGTTGGTTATCTCCGAACCACGTTAAAAAGTCCCCTGTGTGCTGATTTACTGTTCTGTTCAGGAACATAACTGTCATCATATTAAACTGAACATACTGCATTGTTTTTAACCTCAGGACTGAATCAATCATCCTGAATCTGAATACTGTGCACTCAGCCTTAACCACCAATTTACTAAGCAACTCAGAGAAAACATTTTAAGAAACTAAAACGAGTAGAATCTAAGGGCTCACTTTCTGCACGTACTCGGGCTCACTGAGATAGTGGTCCAACTGACTCGCTTCTGAGCAGTCAGTAGGTTTGTTATCTCTACTGAGCTTCCGAGCACATTACTCACACTCAGTTTATCTGACTCGATACTGAACCGTCCCTGCTGCCCCTGTGGATCTTCAGCATACTGAGTACTTCAGGGAATCCTGACTGAGTGCGTTAGAGCATTTTTCTGAGTCTTTCAGAAAAACCTGACATCAGTGTATTCCCCCCGCATACACTGATTTAACTCGTTTCGGGACCAATAAGTGGTATCAGAGTAGTGGTTCAAAAGATCACTGACTTTGCTTACTAACAGTTTCTGAGGAGAAACTTTTCGTGGTCTACTGAATTGATCTCGTTTTTGAAAACTGCATATCATGGCATCTGGTTCTAAATGCCTCGAGGGCAATCTTCCTGAATTCTCTATTGACAATTATGACTATTGGAAATTCAGGGTACTCGCACATCTCTACTCTATCCATGATCAGATGCCTCAGGGGATCGAGCATGGCCCGATCAGATTTATGAGGAATCTTCAGACGACCT
>JAPKLY010000037.1:1785739-1848274 GCA_026898435.1 Prunella vulgaris
GGCTACTCGTGTCCCTTGGCACGTAAAACCCAAGTACCTATCCTCACGATTGCGAGGATAGCTTCCTGTTAAATCAGGTCGGGGACGTAGGAGTTGGTTATCTCCGAACCACGTTAAAAAGTCGCCTGTGTGCTGATTTACTGTTCTGTTCAGGATCATAACTGTCATCATATTAAACTGAACATACTGCATTGTTTTTAACCTCAGGACTGAATCAATCATCCTGAATCTGAATACTGTGCACTCAGCCTTAACCACCAATTTACTAAGCAACTCAGAGAAAACATTTTCAGAAACTAAAACGAGTAGAATTTAAGGGCTCACTTTCCGCACGTACTCTGGCTCACTGAGATAGTGGTCCAACTGACTCGCTTCCGAGCAGTCAGTAGGTTTGTTATCTCTACTGAGCTTCCGAGCACATTATTCACACTCAGTTTATCTGACTCGTTACTGAACCGTCCCTGCTGCCCCTGTGGATCTTCAGCATACTGAGTACTTCAGGGAATCCTGACTGAGTGCATTAGAGCATTTTTCTGAGTCTTTCAGAAAAATCTGACATCAGTGTATTCCCCCCCATACACTGATTTAACTCGTTTCGGGACCAACAATAATGTTTACAGAATACAAGCTTTCACTCTCAAGTATTTTAGAACGTCAACTCTCAACTCTAGAATGAATACGCATTTTTATAGAAGATCAGATCCTAACTGCCCTCTAAATCCGCAACTAATCAACGAGCTTGTATGGTTACAACCGCCAGAAGTAACTGTTCTGGCATCCAATAGGATTGCTCCGCCAGCTGTCAAAACAACCGCCTTAATGTCAACTTGAAACCTTCAGCTTGAGTGACTCAGGAGATTGGTCATTTTCAGCTCAGGATATGCCTGTCAGGATACCTGACTCAGGATGACTGATATTGACTCAGGATGATGATCTCAGGATTATACCTTCAAGTTACTAAGTCTTCAGGACAAGTGCCTTTACTGACCTGAACACTCAGGATGAGTGTCAGGATCAGACTCAGTATCGCCTTCGCCCTTACTCAAACTCATTTTCTCTCATGTTCAGGGCCTTGTCTCAGGATCCAACCTCAGCATCAGAATTCAATCTTCAGGATTGAATACTCAGTATCCAAACTCAGCTTAGCTTTTACACTTAACACTCTTTTTATTAAACTTTTCATGAAATCATCTCATAAAACTTTGCATATAATCACATAGAACACATAAAAATATTTCATTTTGACAAGTCTACAAGAACGTAGACCTGCTCTGATACCATACTGTCTCTCACTAAATTTCTATACATCTCACTACAGCGGAAGTCTTACTTTAATTAATAATTTGGAAAATATCTTTTAGAACGTGAACTAACATGCTTGGAATAAAAATTATTTTCTTTCTTTTAAAAACTTACGGGATTGAAATCAATTAATCTCTCATAAATTAAACAACGAATCCTAAATATAAATTTCATGCCTTTAAATAATAAAATTCTATTAAACATGAAATTTAACATAAATAAGTCAATTCTCACATAAATTTAATTCGTACATTCAAATATCTCATACTTTCAGCATAATTTCAGCAGTGCGTCATCAACGAAATAAATCAATCTAAAGAGTAAGTCTCCTGTGCACCAGTTACACGGTGCAACTCTAGTTCATGTTTTAAAAGTTTAATAGTTTATAACTGAAAAGTTAAACAGTTTATTACTGAAAAGTGTATCTTTCATAGTCTGACTTTTCACTAATAAACTGTTTAACTTTTTAGTTATAAACTGTTTAACTTTTTAAAAATGAACTTGAGTTGCACCGTGTAACTGGTGCATACAAGACTAATCTCAATCTAAAATACTTAAACTACTGGAAAAATTCCATAAAAATTCATGTAGGTTACTGACTATCTCTATTATCCATCTATAATTTTTACCAAATTTTATCCGTTACTGATATTTAACAAAAATTCGCGAGATTCGGAAATCTCAACAAACTGCCACATATTTTTTCAAAAATTCATAATTAATTCGTTATAACTCCAAATAATACGATTCAAGATGCGTTGGAAAGCTAATTTAAAACTGTAACTGAAAATCAAGTTTAATTTACGAAAAATTTAAATCACGAAACAGTAAAATCCCTTAAAACTTACTGGAAGACAGAAACACATCAAATCCTACACATGCAAAAATACTAAAACTCATATTAATAATTTCATAAAATTTCAATTAAAATATATATCTAACATGCATCCTAATTCACCTTTCATGACTCATCAATCAAACCAATTAGGCATAAAATTTATTGTTAACATATCTTGCAATTAATTAAAATCCAAGTACTTCATAAATCATAAACATGCAATGAAACTCTTCAAGAAAAAAAGAAGTGTCATAATCCTTAACCTAAAATCTTGCCAAACTAATTAAACAAATAACTTGCGTAATGAAATTCGTCCATTTACTTTTATCTTTCTAATATATCTCATCCACACGCCTCCATCGCTCGTCATCACGCCCTTTACTCAACATAATCTGAAAAATGTAATTTTGGTGAAAGCGGTGAGTAATCATAAAATAATCACTCAGTGGGGACGTTAGTTCGAAATCTAAATATAATGGACATGTATACATGAAAACATACCAAACATACATGTTGATACTACTAAATCGTATCCGTGTTGATACTACAAGAGCATCCATGATTATGTTGATACCACAAGGATATCCATGAACTTGTTGACACCACAAGGGCATCCATGTTGGTACTAAAAGCACCCACATTTCTCAGCATATAAACATATAAACACATCGACAAAACATTTAAAAATCGAACTAATAAATACCACTTTTTCACCATGAATCCCCACCTTGATTTCTTTTGGAAAATAGATGTGCGTACAACTTCCTATCCTTCAACCTCTTACTCTCGAAAAATCTCTCTCTCTCTTTCTCTTAATAATTTTTGAAATTTCTTAAGTCTAGGGGCTGTTGAATTTTGTGAATAATGAAAGGGGCTTCTTGCTTCTCATATATATAGGGTTGAAATTGATGTGGGCTTCTAGATCATGAAGGGGCCGAAAAAATTAAGATATGAAAAGATATAGGGCTTGAATGAAATCTTGGTGAATATATGATGATGATGGCCAAAATTTTGGCTTAGATATGATATCTTGGCCGAAAATGAAGATGTGAAATATATGACATAACATATCTTGGAACATTCTTGGGAAATCTTGGTCATATCTTGGATTAATCTTGGTAATCTTTCTAATATTTCCAATATCATAATAATAATAAATCTAACAACCTCAAGACTTCATAATATTAAATTCCTAAGGCCTAGAATTCGAAACTTAGGTATTACTTCTAAATCCCAAAAGTATCACCACTTAAGTTCTAAGGTCTTCTAATACTAAAAGGATCAAGAAATAATACTAAACAAAGGATAAAGTACTAAGCACAAACTTAAAGGACTAAACTAGGGAAAAGTTAAGACACGCCTAAAAGCCTAACCTAAGGGACGAAAACCATGCCGTTAGACCTTGGGTGTTACTACCAAACTTCATGCGACAATGATGCGAGATAAAGGAATGCGTTGCTCTGGTATCGAACAAGGTAGTCATTGGTATCTAATTCTAGGTGAGCATACCTGCCAACATCTCCGAAGGAGATTGATCCTCATCCGGCTCTCCCGTAAGCGAGTATACACGTGCTTGGGCAGCTCCCCTACTTGGACAATCAGGCGCTCTATGCTCCGGTTTATGGCATCGATAACAAACGTCTTTCCCCCAAAGGCACTCTCCTTTTTGCGGCTTCCCACACTTCGAACACCCCGGGATCGTCACTTGGTTTCCTTGTCTAGGCCTAAAGCCTTGTGTCACTTCTTGTTCTTGCACACCATGGTTAGGTAATTTCCTTGCTCCGCCGGATTGGTCCCATTTCCTCTTGTTATCACGTGACTTCCTATCCGCCTCGTCCTTCAAACAAGCTGTCATTTGTTCGGCTCTCTCTAAGACCTCGAGAAAAGTTGGGTTCCCTAACGCTACTATAACATGTTGAAGCTCGGCTCTAAGCCCTTTGGTGAAATGAAGGACACGCTTTTGCTCGGTGTCGACAAGATGGTGAGCAAAACGTGCTAGCTGGCTAAACTTCAACTCATACTCCGCAACCGTCATGTCTCCTTGTCGAAGATCGAGAAACTCGCTCTCCTTCCTATCCTTGTAGGACTGCGGGTAGTATCGTTCCACCAAAATCTCCTTGAATCGTTCCCAAGTCAAGGCCTGCCTCTCCTCAACTGGGCGAATCCTCCAATAACTCTCCCACCAATGATCGACATCTTGAATCAACTGAAAAGCCACGCAAGCGATCCGCTGTGCATCAATGCACTCTATTAGCTGGAAAATCCTCTCCATTAATTGGAACCACTCCTCGACTGCGTCCGGTCTATCACGTCTATTGAAGGTAGCCGGTTTGTACCTCCTAAACTGCTCAACTACTTGTGCGGTATTGTACATAGGCGCAACATTGTTAACCACGGGGTTAGCTCTAGGGCAACCCGAGCCCCTCTCCTCGGATGTTCCTTCCGGCATGTCTCGAGTAGTGTTGTAGTGCGCATCACGTCCGCGGGCCATCTAAACTTCGAAATAGGGCCTAACGGGGTAAGACTACCTAAACTGATCTAAACAATTCTAGGAACAATCTTATGAACTAATCAACGCTTCTAAATCTATCTCAAATGCTACTTATAATCCATAACTTAAATCTATTCATGCGGGGCGTTACAAATAGCCAAGACCACACCTTTACCTTAATCTCTGAAACCACTTTGTATAAATTTGGCTCCTTTTCGTTGAAGATTTTATCATTTCTGACGCTCCAAATAGTCCAAATAATAGATGCCCACAGATTTGCTGAAATCCTTACGTTCCTTGGTGCACCGAGTAAATCCCCGTGTTGAAGCAAATGTTGTGCTGGATCATAATGGGGTACCATACTGATTTTTGTCCAATCATAAATGCAATACCAAACTTTTCAAGAAATATTACATGTGAAGAATAAGTGTGAAATGTCTTCATCCTCTTCTCCACATAATGAACATTTTACCTCACTATTTGCAGGCATTATACCTCTTCTTTGCAGCCCACATTTGGTTGGAAGTCTCTTCTTTAGAACCTTCCAAACAATTGCTTGAATCCTCTTTGATGCATAACTTCTCCAAATCTCTGAACATGCCTTAATATCTGTATTCATCTCCTCCTGATCCACTTGTTTGGTCCTAATTTTGTAGGCTGCCTTTACTGAGTAGCTTCCAGTTGATGCTAAGTTCCATCTCCAAATATCCTCCGAGTCTTTCGATATTTTGTACCTCTTCAAAAGCAACAGCAGGTCATTAAGTGAAGCCCTGTCACTTTCCCCTCTTTTCCATCTCAACAGCCAATGCCACTCGTTTCCCACCCACTCTCCCACCTCATTAATTTTTGCCCCTTGTTGTTCACTCAACCTAAATAAACGAGAAAATTGATTTCTCAAAGTGCCATCCCCCACCCACCAATCCAACCAAAAAGATGTTCTATTTCCGCCTCCAACTACTTTCTGAAACTCCCTATTTAAGCCCCTCCCGTTATCCCCCCAATATAAATCACAAACATCTTTTCACCACCCTGAAACTGCTTTACTCCTTCCCCTTGCACTTCTCCTCACCAACCTCCCTCTCTCACACAAGAAAACGGATCGTCCCCATATTTTAATTTTAAAACTCTAACCCATAGTATATTTTGGTCTTCAAGAACTCTCCATACCCACTTGCCTAGGAGAACCTGATTAAAAATATTAAGGTCTCTAATACCTAAACCACCATTCTCTTTTCCCTTGCAAACCTCACCCCACCTAACCTAAGGAATTTTTTTATTATCCTCACCACCCCCCACAAAAAGTTACGTTGCACATTGATGATCTCACAAATAGATTTTTTTGGTAATCTATACAAAGATAAATAATAAATCGGCAGAGCGGAAAGAACTGCTTGGATTAAAGTGATTCGTCCTCCAAAAGATAAGTGCTTCCCATTCCAAGAACTCAAGCATATTCGAACTTTGTTTACCAAATTTGCCCAGGACGAAGCCAACCGGTGATTGATCCCTACGTTTATTCCCAAATAAGAAAAAGGGTGGCTGCTCACACTACATTCAAGGAAATCTGCCATATTTTGAATGTGATCCCTCTCCATGTTTATCCCCAGGATCTCACATTTGTTGAAGTTAACTTTGAGCCCCGAAACTATTTCAAAATTGCGAAGGATGTGTTTTATTGCCATCACAGACTCCATCTTACCTGGACACATGAATAATGTATCATCAGCGTATTGTAGATGTGACACTTTTATTTTTTCTTTCCCAATTTCAGCCGCCTCTAAAATTCCCACCTCCATTGCTTTTTTTATTAGAAGACTTAAACCTTCAGCAACAATGAGATAAAGAAAAGGGGATAAAGGATCCCCTTGTCTCAATCCCCTTTCCAAATTAAAAATTTCAGCTGGACTTCCATTGACCAAAACTGAGGCAGAAGCTGTCGAGCCACACTCCATGATCCATGAACACCATTTTGCCAAAAAGTTCAGTCCAATCATCATTTCCTTTAGGAACTCCCAATCCACTGTGTCATAAGCCTTTGCGAAATCAGCTTTGAAAATGATTCTTTTGAGCCTCTTCTTCTTTGATTCATCGATTAACTCATTTTGAACAACTATGCCATCCAATATTTGTCTTCCTCCAATGAAGGCGGACTGGTTTTCTGAGATTACACCCTCCAACACTTTGCTTAACCGGGCTGCTAAAGTCTTTGCAATGATTTTATAGAGGCTGCAAATTAGGGATATAGGCCTATAATCATCCAATGACGTGTTTATCTCCTTCTTTGGAATAAGTATTATGAAAGATGAACTTATGTCGCGGGAAATTTTCCCATTGTCATAAAATTCATCCATCATTTGCAAGACTTCTTCTTTCATAGCTTCCCAATTGGCCTTAAAAAATGCGAACGTAAATCCATCAGGCCCCGGGCTCTTGTTTGAGTCGCATGACCAAATGATACGTTTGACTTCATCTTCTGTAAACCTGGATGTCAAAAACTCATTGTCACAATCTGCCAATTTTTTACCGAACATGTCACTAGGCAAGGACGGCCTTCTCAGATTCCGAGCTTTGAATTGATTCTTGAAATTGAGATATTTATTGATGAAGAATAATAATTTATTGATGGTACTTTCGTTCATGAAGAATTAGTACACTATTTTTTATTTGAATGTCTCACATCAATTTATACACTACTATAAAAAGGAATATCGATTTTCATGCCCACTAACAAAATTTGAAGAATATTTCCTTATATTTTAATATTTTATTTAAATACTCATATAACTTAAATATATTTATTTATATGTCAAAATTTTATTTAAAAACATATTATTTAAAAGAAAGTAAAATTTAAGGGTTGTAAATTTTTATGAGACAGATAAAGTAACATTATATTAATTATATACACATAATAAAAATTTAAATCGTGCATCGCGAGGGAGAAATACTTACTTATAATTAAAATACTACAAAATGCATAAGTTTTGTTAAATATAATAATTGAAGATCCTTGTAATTAAACACTTGAAATTAACATTCTAGTATAAAATATTTACGCTAGGACGTTGTATATGGTTAGAGGTGGCAAATGGGCCGGGCCGGGCCGGCCCGGCACTGGCCCACTGGGCTGCTGGTATTTTACGGGCCGGGCCGGGCCCGGCCCGGCCCGGTACTAATCGTGCCTACATTTTATCGGTCCAGCCTGGCCCTATGCGGGCCACCGGGCCACCGGGCCAAAATGGCCCATTACTTAATAATTAAATTTGAAATATATTATTTATATTTATTATTTTTAACATGTAAAAATAATAAATATATTTTGATAGACACTAAATTATAATCCCAAAATATTTTTAATATTAATTTAAACATAAGGAAACACACACTCAAAGAATATATATATATATATATATATATATATATAATTAATAAAACTAATCAATAAGATTCTAATTATATATATTATTAATGAACTTGAAAAATGAAAACACACACACTTTTAGAACCTGAAAACAAACAGGGGAACTAAACTCATTTTGGAAAATTCTAATTAATAAATATTAGTTTATTGAAACTCAATTCATTTTGGTTAAAAATCAAACATTAATAGATTTAAACTAAAAAAAAGTTAGAAATTATAATTAGGAATTTAGGGTTTTGGATAGTTTTTTGTTTTGAGCCTTTTGGTTTGGTACATTGCAAATTTGCAACATCATAATTAAAAAAAAAAAAAAAAACCGGGCCAATATTTTTTTCGGGCCAAGCCCGGCCCGAACCTGGTTGGCCCGGTGGGCCTACTGGGCCGAGCCAAATAGGCCCGGTTCATTTCGGGCCGCTTATTTTTGGGCCCGACCTAGCCTGAAAGACGGGCCAACTGGGCCGGCCCATCGGGCCGGGCCCATTTTGCCACCCCTATATATGGTCTGATGAAAAGAGACATATTGGAGATTTTTAATAATATTAAAAACAACGCGCGGTCCACGAGCGCTACAATATGTTATAAACCTTACAGTATCACCTCTCTCTTCATCCACAAAGAAAGAAGCAGTCAGCAGCCATGGATATTCTGACTATAGTCGTCGGACTGTTAGTCGCCGTCATCCTAATCCAAGCCCTGCAGACACTTTCCACCAGAGGCAGAAAGCTTCCGCCGGGGCCGTTGCCGCTTCCCCTCATCGGAAGCCTCCACTTGCTCGGCGATCAACCCCACCAATCGCTCGCTCGACTCTCCAAGACGTACGGCCCCCTCATGTGCCTTCGCCTCGGCCTTATCAACACCGTCGTCGTATCCTCCACTGCCATGGCCAAAGAAGTCCTGCAGAAACAAGACCTCGCCTTCTCCAGCAGAAACATCCCCGACGCCATTCACGCTCACGACCAGTTCAAGTACTCCGTCGTCTGGCTTCCGGTGGCGTCGCGGTGGCGCAGCCTCCGAAAAGCGTTGAACTCCAATATCTTTGCCAGCTCCCGCCTCGACGCGAACCAGCACGTCCGGAGACGGAAGGTGCAGGAGCTTATCTCCTACTGCCGTAAGAGTAGCCAGAGCGGAGACGCGGTTGATGTAGGCCGCGCCGCCTTCCGTACCTCCTTGAATTTGCTATCCAACACCATTTTTTCCAGGGATTTGACGGATCCGTTCTCCGATTCCGCCAAGGAATTCAAAGAGCTGGTGGGCGACGTAATGGTGGAGGCCGGGAAGCCCAATCTGGTGGATTTCTTCCCCTTTCTTAAAAAAATTGACCCCCAAGGTATACGGCGGCGTATGACGATACATTTTGGGAAGATTATCGAGCTTTTTAGTGGCTTAATCAGTGAAAGATTGCAGAATGGAAAACCGCAGAATAGTGAGGCGAGTGATGTGATCGATGTGCTCCTCACTACCAGTAATGAAAGCCCTGACGAAATCGATCGCACTCACATTGAACGCATGTGCTTGGTCAGTAGTTCAATATCACATCAACCAATTTCATACCCTATTCTTGAATATGTGAATATTCGATCGTTTCTTACTGTGCGATTGATTCATTATTATAATACAAATGTAGGATCTATTCGTCGCCGGAACTGACACAACGTCGAGCACATTGGAATGGGCAATGGCGGAGGCGCTCAGAAACCCAGAAACGATGAGCAGGGCGAAAACAGAGCTCGAACAGGTCGTGGGGAAAGGAAAAGTAATTGACGAAGCTGATATCTCCCGCCTACCCTATCTCCGATCAATGGTGAAAGAGACGCTGAGAATCCACCCGCCCGTGCCGTTCCTCATCCCACGGCGAGTCGAGCATGATGTCGACGTCGCCGGCTTCACCGTACCGAAGAACTCACAGGTTTTCGTCAACGCTTGGGCCATCGGCCGAGATCCGGAGATCTGGAAGAATCCTTTGGAATTCAAGCCGGAACGATTCCTCGAATCAGAAATCGACATGCGGGGGAGGGATTTCGAGCTCATTCCGTTCGGCGCCGGGAGAAGGATTTGTCCGGGATTGCCGTTGGCGGTGAGGATGGTGCAGGTGATGCTGGGATCGCTGTTGAATTCGTTCGATTGGAAGCTCGCCGGCGGAATTGCACCGAAAGAATTGGACATGGAGGAGAAATTTGGAATCACATTGCAGAAGGCTCAGCCTCTCTGTGCGGTCCCCATCCCCCTGTAGAATTGCGACACGTGTTACTGAAAATAAGGCCGTACTCGGTGGCTCTTCTCTCACGACAAGGTTACCTATCAATCTCACCTCTGTCGTTATTATAATATTTTATTTTGTATTATACTCTCACCGTTCCATAATTGTTTTCACACTTTCCTTTTTCGTCCATCCCACAATTGTTTTCACACCCTAAAAATAAAAACTATTATTTTAACTTTATCCTCACAATTCAACTTATCTCATTATTTTAATAAGACAAACACTTGTATACAAATTTTTATGGATCTATGATTCGTAGAAATATCCATTTTTGAAAATTCGCGGGTCTAAACCGGGTCGGGTCGAATTTGATTATTTTTTTCCAAAATTCGCTTAGCTTGTGATTTTCGCTCCCAGGTATGTTACAATTGAGGCAAATGCATGTTACTTTAAGGCAAAACGTGTGTTACAACCAGATTAAATGTTGTTTTCTACACATATTCATTTATTTTTGTAGAAGTAAATATTTTTCATGCAATATAACACATGTATATGTTACATTGTATGTGTAACACATATTTATTCTTAATAAAAATACATTTTATCCTATAGTAACACATATATGCTCATATAATAACACAAATTGAGGAACAAATATGTGTTACAGTTAGAGTAAATATGTATTACTGCAAATTTATGTTACACTAGGAGTAAATTTGTGTTAATGCAAATGTGTGTTACATCTAGAGTAAATGTGTGTTACAATTAGAGTAAATGTGTGTTACTGCAAATGTATGTTACAATTAGAGTAAATGTGTGTTACTGCAAATGTGTGTTACAATTAAAGTAAATGTGTGTTACTGCAAGATCAAATGTGTGTGACTGTATGCACAAACATTTATTTATCCTTATAAAAATATATATTATATTTTATATAACATATATAAGGTATTAAATGATGTATTAAGTACATGAATAAAATACTATTAACATAAATCAACAAAGAAAATAAAAAATAAATTAAGTAACACATATTTATATTTGCAGAAATACATATTTTCTTTATAGTTACTAGAAAAGTATAAAAAATTAATTTTTTAAGAATTAGTAACATAGATTTTGCCTAATTGTAACATGCCTTTGCCCAAATTGTAACATACCTGGGAGCAAAAAAATATATTATTAACATAAATCAACAAAGAGAATAAAAAATAAATTAAGTAACAAATATTTATACTTGCAGAAATACATATTTTTTTTATAATTACTTGAAAAATATAAAAAAAATAATTTTTTAAGAATTAGTAACACAGATTTTGCTTAATTGTAACACGCCTTTGCTCAAATTATAACATACCTGGGAGCGAAAAAACCTGGAATTACAAGTTGCGCGAATTTTGGAAAAAAATGTCCAAATCTGACCCAACCCGGTTTAGATCCGCGAATTTTTAAAAAATGGATATTTCTACGGTAGAAATTTGTACACAAGTGTTGCTCTTTTAATAATATAACTTTACACCATACTTTACTTTTCTTAAAAGTTGTTCCATCCCAGAGGTGAAATCACCTCTGGAACGGAGGGAGTATGATTTTAAAAATATACGTAAGAATGTTATGAATTATCATATACTTGGTTCGTATAAACACTATTTTCATAATTATCTTGATCACACAAATTTAGAAATATATATATAAGTGTAAAGTTAAATAATAAGATAAAAAAAATTAAAATTTACTAATTTTTATGAATGTTAAATTTTTTTATTTTAATATATAAAAATAAGAAAGACGTACAAATAAAACAAGTGTGAAAGCCATCGTTAGACACGCAATAAAAGAACATTCATAATTGGGGATAGAAATTCTTAGGCCAAAGTCTACTTTAGAAATTAGACAGGATGTTTGAGTTTTTGGTATTGTAATTATCATGTTGTACCGCTTCAATTTTATTTGAATTGGACGTATTCTTTGATCAATTTATATATTTACCTTTCTTGATAAAAAAAAATCACTTGCAGCACAATTTCTAGTTTTCTACCAAGAAGAATTCAGCGTGGTAAAGAGGGTGATGTGGTATAGACTTTTGGGGAGGCCTGTCTCTACTCGGACAGGGATAAAACAAAAAAAACAAAAAAAACAAAAAAACAAAAAACCAAAAAAGAGGAAGAGTGGAATTTAGTGCATTAGGAACAAATCAAATAAAATGAAGGTGATTTTTTGAGTGTGGACGCACGTGCAAGTGGGCAACATTTGTTGTGGGTAATATTGGATTTTTTTTAAAGCTTTTCCTATATTTTAATAAATTTATTTTATATAATAATAATATATATTATATTACAACAAAAATTTTATTATTATTGTTTAATTTATATAATATATTTTACAATTAATATTTAATTGAATAGATATATGATAAAAAAATATTCCATCCGTCCAAGAATTATTTGCATAGTTGTATAGTGCACACGAACCAAGGAAAACTGAGTATGTGAGTATAAAATTAAATAATAAAATAAAAATTATACTTTACTGACTTTTGTGAGGTTAAAAAGTTTTATTTTTAAGTGTATAAAAGTAGAGTACGGATGTTCAAATAAAACAAGTATGAAAATAATACTAAGACGGAAAGTGTACTTAATAAATAAAGATAAAGATGATGAATATATATGATTTGATATTGAGACTAGAGATATTAAACGGGCTGATTCTAACCTATTATGGATAGTCTACAGGGTTCCGGACCTAAACAGTTCTGGACCTTAGCAGTTTATTTTTAGCAGGCTACTAATATTCTGGACATAACTCTAACCATAGCGTCCGCAGGCTAAACGAGCCACTAACGGGTTCGGGATAGAAAAGTTTTAAAAATAAATTTCAATATAAAATATAAAGTCATAATTATAATGCGAAATTATTCAAATATTGTTCATAAATTTAGAAAAATTACATCAAAACATAATTCTTAAACTTCAAATATTAACAACTAATTTAAAATTTAATAAATCTCTCAAAACTCTTCAATCATCTGTATTAGATCCTTATTTGGACAATGATCCTTATGTAAAAGTGTAAATTAGTAATTATTTTAATAAAAATGAATTATCGATGAAAAAGTTACCATCAACAAGTTTAATGTTAAATTTTGTTAGTTTAATAATTAATAATAATAAAATTAATAATTTAATAAGCATTTTGCTTTTTCATAAGTTTGTTATATAAGAATTTACTAAGTAGATTACTTTCTCCAATTTAATATAAATTATATAACTAAATAAATAATTACTAGCGGGTCAGCCCGTAAAACCGGTGGGCTAACCTATTTAGTCCGCGGGTTAAATAGTTCGGGCAAAAAAAAAGTCCAATTTTAAACGATCCACTATATGCTCGGACCTAACACTGTAATTTTTAGGACTAAACAGACAGGCCTGCCAACCTATGACCCATTTAACATATGTAAGTGAGACCCATGAATAGTTACTTTTGAGGTAGAAAAGATTGGAAGAGAAAGGGGTATTTTCAATGTACTGGTATAAAACTTTGAGGTGGCACACATGTGGCTAATATGTGGCAAACTCATACAAAAAAAATTTAAATGTTGCATTGGAGATGCTCTAAGTACTAAGCTGATTAATGATTTGTGTTCACACACAAATCCACTTTTCTACAAGTGTATAGAATCGTATAGTATGAGGCTGACCAAGTCAAATTATAAATATCGAATCCAAAGGAAGCAACTAAGACAAGCATAATTCTAAGATTTGTGTGAGTTTTGGACTTAAAACAAATAAAAATGCAAGTGTGGTTCCTAACTAATTGCTAATGAAATGTAGAAATTTAAATGAATTAAAGATACAAAAATAAGAACCTAACCTGACACTTGCGTGTGCAGGAGTGGTGATATGCTTCGGGTGAATTCCGTTATATACTAGTCACAATCAATTTCCTAACATTTCTGTTGTAAAGATTATCTAATGAGTAAGCAAGACATTAATGCCCTGCTAAAATAGAACTCTCATTCATATCCCAATGCCTTGCTAAAATAGGACTCAAATATTAATCAATAGGAATTAAAATTCTAAGGGTGTGTTTTGTTTATTGGACTAAATAATCAATCCCCCTAACACAAGATTATTCCTGCCAAAACTAACAAGAATAACAAAAGCACGTAACAAATGGGTTGCTTCCCATTCAACACTATTTTTAACATCCTACGCTGTACGATACCTCATACGCTCATTGAAATGGTCAAGGATAATTGTCCTCATTGCCATTGTATCTCAATCGTGTAGCTTTAAAGTCAAGGAGGCTCACACCATGAGTATGTCAATCTCCCTTCTTCTTCCTTTCTTTTCTTATATGCACTACCTTCTTCCTCCTTTCTCCTTATCTCTCTCCATCCACCTTCTTTTTGTCCAAGGATACCCAAGATTCTCTTCAATTCAACTTTGTGGTCAAATCTATCAAGATGCAAAACAAAATCAAGGGAAGAATCAATATCAAGTAAAGTGAAAATCAAAGAGGTTAAAGGTTTAGAAATGCTCATTTTGCTCTCCAATTCTTTTTCTACTTATTCTTGACTTTCTTTCTCTTCTTTGACTATTGAAATGACCTCTTTGATCTTCTTGACACTTGAGTCCTCTTTTTCCTCTTCTCCTTTCTCTTCATCTTCTTCTTGATTCTGATCTATGCATAAAAGAGAGGTATTATCAACAATAAAATCATTAAGACGATTAGTAAAAGAAAAAGGGACGTGAGAAGTCTTATTGAAGTGTAGGGTTATTTTGATGTCTTCATCATTCAAGTCTTCATTCTCGTCAAGAAATCTACCAATTAGATCATACACATCTTCTTTCGGTTCATGATCTCTATCCTCTTCTTCATCGTCTTTGTAAGAAGGTCTATATATGAGTATGGATCTTGATAAGAAAGAAGGTATAGGTGGAGGGGGAATATATGAGTATGGATCTTGATAAGGATAAGGATAAGGATAAGGATAAGGATAAGGATAAGAATAAGAGTAGGGATCGAGATACGAGGGTGGTTGAAGGAGATAAGGATATTGTTGTGGAGGAGGTTGGTTGTATCGAAGTGGTGGATAGTATAATGGTGGTGGATATGGGTAAGGGTTGTGGTATAGTTGAGGAGGATATATGTATGGTGGAGAAGGATAAACCATGTAGCCTTATTTATATCCGTCCATCCTCTTCAGTGAAGCTCACTCCTCCAAAACATTACAAAGTCCAGTGAGTTAAAAGGAATTAAAATGTCTCAAACACACAAAACCAAAAATTAAACTATCTATGTTACTTCTCCGGGCAATGGCGCCAAAAACTTGACTAGGAATTGTGTTCGCACAAAAATGCACTTTCCTACAAGTGTATAGGATCGTGTAGTATGCAGCTGACCAAGTTAAATTATAAATATCGAACCCAAATGAAGCAACTAAGACAAGCATAATCCTATGATTTTTGTGAGTTTTGGACTTAAAACAAATAAAAATGCAAGTGTGGTTCCTAACTAATTGCTAATGAAATGCAGAAATTTAAATGAATTAATGATGCAAAAATAAGAACTTAAATTAACACTTGCATGTGTAGGAGTGGTGATACGCTTCATTTTGGTCCCAAAACTAGTAAAATCAGTGTATGGGGGGGAATACACTAATGTCAGATTTTTCCGAATTCTCAGAAAATGCTCTTTCAATACTCAGTCAGGAAGATCCTGATGTGCTCACTGAACTGACAGTTTTTGGGACAGCAGGGACAAGTAAGTCAGGAACCAAATAGGCTAAGTATTAAGAACTATGCTTTCGGAAGTTCAGTATAGATAACCCACCTACTGACCGCTTAAAAAGCTAGTCAGTTGGATAGCTATATCATTAAGCTAGAGTTACGTGCGGAAGTGAGCCCTTAAATTTGTACTCGTTTTAAGTCCTAAAAACTGATTTTCGTTTTGCTTAGAAATAGTTGTTAAGGCTGGTGCACAGATTAATGCTCAGGAGAATTGGTTTCTCCTGAAGTTGTAAAAATTATGTTGAATGTTCAGTTTAAGAATAATGAAAGTTATGATCCTGAACAAAAATGTAAATCAGCACTCAGGGGCATTTTTAACGTGGTTCAGATATAACCAACTCCTATGTCTACGACCTGATTTAACAGGAAGCAATCATTTTCCACTGAGGATTTGCACGAATAACCTCCTTCCTCTCTAAGGAACTCGACCCCTGGGTATTTTATAAGTCCCAGTCCTTCCCACCAATCTTCTCACAACTTGAAGGATTTGGTTTTCTGGTTTCCAACTAAGTGTGATAGTCCTTGCAATTCTAAACAAATGCTAAGGATAAGGACTATCGATCTAAGCAAATACAGAATATGAATCCTACTACAACACTAGGGAAATTTAATTGCAGAGTGTTGTTTATGGTTTGCTTTGAGCACTTGGATTCTGGAGATTTTCAATCGCTTGGAAATATTCCGTTAGCCTTGAATGGGTGCAAGGCATTAAAAAAGATCCGTTGGAGGAGATCTTTGCAAATCTTCCTATATTAGGTAGGTGCAGACAGGCATTGTACTTGATTTGACCTATCCCATACTTAGTATGGAAATTCTTTGATGTGCCACCTACAGTGTCTGAGAGCATTAAATGCGGCGCAGACTCCGTACATACGTGTCGCCTCCTCACTGGCTGCTTTTTCAAATGGCTAGTAATTGATGCGACTTCATGCTTCCTCGTACATTTAAAACTCTGAGTCTCTTGTTCTTTACTCACAATAAATGTTTGTCTCATTCAGAGCTGCTGACATTATTTTTTTCCTCAAACGTTAACATAAATGTTAACTCCAATTGCTTTAGTAACCTTTTCTATCAGGAACTTATGAGTGTCAGTAAGAGATCACTCAGCCCTATTACTCAGGCTACATCCGTTCTCACTGAGTGAGTCCTAACCTGAGCATGCTTAGACTACTCAGTAGGAACATCATCAGTGAAAACTTTAAGATGACTTCTCTCGGCTTCAAGACGGTCTTCAGGTTCTTCAGGATCAAATTCAGGTCAGACGTCTCCATTAATCTTCAGTCTTTAGTGCGTTCCCCCTGAACTGAATACCTGTAAATAGAAAATCTATTCTAACCTGACTATCCTAAATTCTATCATCCTGACCAATTATATTTAGGCAAATCATCAAGGGATTTTGGGATCGAATCAAAACACTCAGATTGTGTCTCAACAATTTCCCCCTTTTTGATGATGCCAAAACCTTTGATAATAATCCTCCATCTATACAATGTACTGATAAATTAGTATTATGTTCAGTAACCTATAACACTTGAGGTACAAGAAATAGAATGAGGAGAGTAAGAAGAACATACCTTTTGAAGTAAATGATCAAAGAAATTGAAGAGTTTAAGATATAAGAAATTTTCCTCTTCTTCTTCCTCTTGGTTTGTGAGAGAAAATTATCAAGAAAATGGAGTGTGGAGTGTGTGTTTGTGTGTGAAAAGTAGTATTTAAAGGTGTAGGAAGTGGATAGGTCAACCTTGGAATGTGTAGTCAAAATTGGAGAAAATTTTACCAAACCCGGAATTCCTTCTTGTCACGCGAGTTGAACCAGGCGGGCGCGCGAGTCAGAGTCACGCGAGCCTTCGCTGCTTGAGCCAGGAGCTGGGCGCGTGACTTCCTACAGCTGGACACGCGAGTTCCTTCAGCTGGGCTCGCGACCTGGAGGCATTTTTCACACCCTCAAAATTTTCCATTTTACATCTATTTCTTGCATTTTTTCTACACAACACAACTTAGAACTCGAAATGCATCATCAATGATCATCAAGTATAAATCAAATAATTTAGATATATGTACTCCTCAAAACTATTCTTGCTCAAATTTACTCAAAATCAAAGAGCAATTACCTCAAGTAGTGATAGAGCTAGAATTGACATTCTTGCATCCAAACCTAAAATCAACACAACAAAACACACAACAAGCAAAATTCTAACTAATGAACAAAATAAAGGATACAAAAAGGATATAAAGGATGGGTTGCCTCCCATCTAGCACTTGGATTTAACGTCCCGTAGCCGGACGCAATGAAGCTCAAGTGAGAAAACCATCAAGTGTAGAGTGACTTACATCACTATTCTTCCTCCTCCAAAAGTGACCTCCATTTTCACATTCTTTTTACCTTCTAAATTCACTTTCTTTCTCTTTTCAAAAGGAACAACCTCAAGAGCTTCACTCTTTAGATCAAGATCACTCATCTCCACCTTGTCCTTTCTTTCCAAATCATCCCTTATGATTTTGATGACATTCTTCACCTTTTTCCTTGGGGAACTCATTGAGGAATCATGAATAGAGAAAGTGACTCTCTCATTATTCATCCTTAAGGTACCCTCCCCCTTTTGAATATTAATCAATGCATCCGAAGTTGCTAAGAAGGGCCTCCTAAGTATAAGAGGAGTATCATCATCTTCCTCCATATCTACAATCACAAAGTCTATGGGATATAAGAACTTACCAATTCGAACTACCATATCCTCCAAAATCCCTTTTGGTTGCACTTTCGACTTATCCGCCAAATGAAGATTGATGGACGTGGGCTTCATATCTTTCAATTCCAACCTTCTAGCTAACCACAATGGCATCACATTGACGCTAGCCTCGAGATCACACAAAACCTTGATCTTATTACTCCCCTCAATTTGGCAATCCAAGGTAAAACAACCCTGATCCTTAAGCTTTCTCAGAAGGTGTCATCGAATGAGTTCGCTACAACCTTGTGTAAGCTTTACGGTTTCCGGCTCTTCACTCTTCCTCTTCTTAACCATAAGATCTTTCAAGAACCTTGTGTATGTAGGCATATGCTCAATGGCCTCCTTAAAGGGCATGTTAGCATACAATTTCTTGAACAAATCAAGAAATTTCTTCAACCTATCATCAAGTTGATCTCGAACACTCTTAGAAATCTCCACCCTCTTCTTCATATCTACCATCCCTTCTTCCCCCATACTAACCTCACCCCTTAGCTTGCCTACTCCTTTCATTTTCTCTTCTTTTCTCTCCACCTTCACATCTACCCCAAAGCTTCTCTTATCACCATTCACAAGGCAATCACATTTCTCACTACATCTTACATCCTCCACCAATTCATCATAAAAAATTTCTAAGGCACAAGCCCTCACCACCTCACTAGGAGCATCAACACAAGTAATAGAATTGCAATGTGTTGGGACAATATTAAGTTTTTTTATTAGATCCCAAAACCCCTTGATGATTTGCCTAAATATAGTTCATCAGGATGATAGGCTCAGGATAGATAGGTTAGAATAGACTTTTCTATTCACAGGTATTCAGTTCAGGGGGAACATACTGAAGACTGAAGACTGATGGAGACGTCCCTGAATGTCTGAAGTCTGAAGCATCTCCAACCCTGAAGGTGTTGATCGTCCTGAAGATGGTCAACCTGAAGCTGCAACCTGAAAAACCTAGAAAGACTCCATAAGATGCCTAGAAGCCATCCTGAAGAAGACTACTGATCCTGACAGAACTGAGTAGACTAAGCGTGCTCAGGGAAGTCTCTATCAGTGAGGGCACAAGTAACCTTGATCAGGCTGAATGTTCTTCTGATGTTCATAAGTCCTGACTTGGGCCTATTATAAGTTAACCTGATACTTGTAAGTCCTGAGACCCAAAGGTTACACGTGCGAATGGAAGCCTGATGAAGCAAAAGGAATGTCAGAGTCTCCAACATAAGATAAACATTTATACTGAGTAAAGAACGAGGAACTCAGAGTTATAAATGTACGAGGTTCAGTAAAGTCAATACCGACAAACTAGCCATTGACAAAGCGACCAGTTAGAAGGCGACACATATGTACGGAGACTGAGCGCATTTAATGCTTCTCAGAGGTGCAGGCGGCGGATCAGAAACTTTGCCATACTAGGTATGGTCTCTGTCAGAAAAGGACAACCAGTACCTGCACCTACCTAAAATAGAAGGGTTTGACAAAGTATTAAAGTCTACCTATCACCTTTTATCAAAGTGAGCAAGTGTGGAAGCATGCATTAGTGTAATCCACTTATGATTCATTTGGTGTCTATCTTTCCTAACATGCAAGGTCCATTGATTGGTCAATTAAGCAAGATGCTTCATTAATGTGCCTAGATCTATCTAATGACACTTAATGCACTTAAATACCCTAATTGAGTTGACTAATCTCATAGACAATTCTCATTGACCTAAGAGCATTTCATCAAACACTTAGCATGCACAACATTCAATAAAGAGTTTTCATGAATAAGCTCAATTCTCATGTCTTGCTAATCCACTAGAGCTCCAAACATCCAATTGGCAATACTAAACATTCATTCATATCATCAATTAAGAGAATTAACCAATAAATATCACAATACATTCATAGGATTGATAGGATCACCAAACTACTACATAAGCTTCATACACCAATGCATATGAAAATTAGCCCATGGCTAATTGAATGAACAAAAATACAATTAAGCTATCTAACATCATGATTATGACTAATATGAAGAGAAATTACAATTGTCTTACATAGAACAATGGAATTGAAAGTGCTATCTACTACCTTGAATATCCAACTTGCAATTCGGAACTCAAAATGTGAAATCGAACCGTAGGAATGTAGCTCCAATCACGACTAAGCTAATGCAACAAACGGATCGTCGATTCAACGGGTAGATTAAAAGTAATCGAAGAAAGAAGATTAAGAAAATCTAAGAAACCACTTAGTAACTTCTCTTAACTCCCTAATCTAATTGAGAATCTAAGAAAATGATGGAAAGTATGTCGAATGTCCTTGGAAATCTGATGCTTCAAGTCTATAAAGTACTCATCATGCTTGTACCAAAATGCCCTTCATTAAAACACGCAAAAGACGAAACTGCCCTTGAAAATCTGGAAAATAGCCTTGACACGCAACTTGCAACTGGTGGACACGCGATTACGCACTCGCGCGCGGATGTGCGCGAGCCTTCGCTGCTCGATCCAGCAACTGTGCGCGCGAGTTTGGCCTTGAGTACGCGCGACTTCCTTTTTCCCAGCACGCAACTTGAGCCTCTCCTGACGTCCAATTTCCGACTTCTTTGTTTTCTATCTAGTTTCTCATCCGAGCCCCCTAAGGTATTTCCTTGAGTCATTTGAACTTCTCCACATGCTCGGATCACCTCGTCTTCTTCATCATAGTCACGAACTCCTCATTTTTGCTCGTGTTTCACTACAAAACACACTTTCTAGCAAACACGAGGTCAATAGCACAATGTATATCATTTTAGGGTCAAATATGAACATAAACTCATGAAAACCATACAGAAATGGATGTCAAATTATGCAATTATGACCCTAATCATGTTGGGGAATTAAAAGCGGATCTATTCGGGATTCACGCTAAATACAAATCTAAGCCTACAATTAATATCATGATTTAAACATAATTAAATCAAATAATTGTATACCTAACAACAGGCTTTGCATGCAAAACATATGAACATATAATAACACGTAAATGTTCAAAATGTTTTTAACAGCCGTCCAATGCTCTTTCCCGGGGTTACTTTGATATCGTGCTACCATGTCTACGGCAAAGCAGATATTCGTACATAGCATAGCATACATGAGGCTTCCAATTGCCGAAGCATATGGGATGCCTTTCATGCAATCTATCTCTTCTTGTGTCTTCGGACACATCTCTTTCGATAGATGAATTCCATGTCTAAAAGGTACAAAACCTTTCTTGGAATTCTGCATGCTAAACCATTTCAAAACAGTATCTATGTATGAAGCTTGCGATAAGCTGATAATTCTTTTCTTGCGATCTCGAGTAATCTTGATCCCTAAGACATGACCGGCTTCCCCTAAGTCCTTCATATCAAACTGATTTGACAACCTTACCCTCACGTCTGACAACACCGCCACATTGTTTCCAATGAACAAAATGTTGTCTACGTATAGTATCAAGAATACCACGACAGGTCCGACACACTTCTTGTACACACAACTCTCAAATTCATTTTTATCAAAACCGTAAGCATTTTATTACTTGATCAAAACATTGATTCCAAGCTCGCGATGCTTGCTTAAGTCCGTAGATAGACCTCTTAAGCTTGCATACAAGGTGCTCTTGGCCTTTTTCAATCGGGTTGATACATATAGATTTCTTCTTCAAGACTTCCATTAAGGAAAGCTGTCTTGACATCCATTTGCATAGACCCAATCTCGGCTTTCATTGTTGTTTGCCAAGAATCTGCATCCTTGTCTTGGAGTGCTTCGTCGTATGTCCATGGGTCAAATTCATCTTCCCTGGGGACCAAGTCAGACGACTCTCCCACGAACATGAATCTCTCGGGTTGTCTCACAACCCTCCCACTATGACGAGGCTCCGGTTGTGTTGGTGTGTCGCGTGGTACATCAACTTGTACCTTCGGTATAGGATTAGGCCCTCTTATTTCATCTAAGGTAATCTCACTCTTGGGCTTTCTATTGTTCACAAAGTCTTCTTCCAAGAACTTAGAATGCATACTAATTACGATTCTTTGGTCCTTGGGACTATAGAACATACCCCATTTCGTTCCTCTAGGGTATCCTACAAACAACCTCAATTCCGAACGTGGATCTAATTTTCCGGCTTCCTTATCCAACACATATGCCGGACACCCCCAAATCCTTATGTGTCTCAAACTGGGCTTACGCCCGGTCCACAATTCTGTGGGAGTTTTAGGAATCGATTTGGATGGCACCAAGTTTAGAATGTGAGCTGTTGTTTCCAAGGCATAGCCCCAAAATAACTTGGGTAACTCCGAATAACTCATCATGGATCTGATCATTTCTAAAAGAGTTCTATTTCTTCGTTCCGCAACCCCATTTTGTTGAGGGGTACCGGGTGCGGTCAATTGGGATACAATCCCTTCACTTGACAAGTAGGTAAAAAATTCATTGCTGAGGTATTCGCCCCCACGATCCGATCGTAGGAACTTGATACTCTTTCCCCTATGTTTCTCGGCCTCGACTTTGAACTCTTTGAATTTATCAAAGGTTTCCGATTTGCGCTGCATAAAGTAAACGTACCCATATCTTGAGTAATCATCCATAAAAGTTACGAAATACTCAAAACCTCCTCTAGCTTGAACCGACATTGGCCCACATACGTCAGTGTGAACGATTTCTAATACTTCACTAGCTCTATTCCCCTTGGCCCCGAAGGCCCTCTTGGTTATTTTCCCCTCTAAACAAGATCCACACGTTGGAAACGGCTCAACATAGAGAGACTCCAACGAGCCGTCCGCCACTAACCTTTGAATTCTCCTTAGATTAATATGACCAAGTCTTAGATGCCATAGAAGTGTTTCGTTCACGGTTGAAGAAATTTTTTTTTCTTAGAAATAGTCGATGTGTTATAAGAAGCATTTTGTGTGTGGTGTGCACTTTTAATAGTATAAAGATTATTCACTAATGTTCCCGAACAGATGAACTCATCGTCTCGAAAAATAACAACCATATTAAAAGAAACTGAGTATCCATCAACGTACAATTTAGAAATCGAAATTAAATTCTTCCTAAAACTGGGAATATAAAGAACATCTTTTAAAACTAAAACTCTATCTTCAAAAGATAGGTGCACGTCTCCCACTGCGATAGCCGCTACCCTCGTAGCATCGCCCAATGTGATGAGGATCTCATTTGCATTAAGTTACCGGGTTTTTCGGAACCCCTGTAAAGTGAAACATACATGATCAGTGGCTCCCGTATCCACTACCCACGAATGGGAAGCATACGCCGCTAAGCAAGTTTCAACAACAAGTGCAAGAGAATTACCTTTCTTCCCGGCCTTCTTTGGCTTGGGACAAGCCGTCGTCCAATGTCCTTTCTCACCGCAGTTGAAACACTTCCCTTTGGTAGCTTTCTTGACCCCTCCCTCATTTGTCACCTTACTCTTAGCTTGGTTCGGGCCTTTGGTCTTCTTCTTCTTCTTCCCACCTTTCGGTGCGGAAGAAGTCGGACTGCTTGCCACCAAGATTTGAGATTGGTGTCCCATGAGTGTCTCCGCCGATACCAAAGCTTGCAAGAGTTGTGCCAACGTGAACTCTTGATTATTCATCATATTGGTCAACTGGAACTGCTCAAAGCTTTTCGGTAGAGAATGGAGAACGAAATCAACTTGCGTTTCTGCATCATATTCCGCTCCAAGTACCTCTAACTTGTTGAGGTAGCCCATCATTTTGAGAACGTGATCCCTTACGGGCATTCTCTCCACCATTTTCAGCGATAACATATCTCGCATGGTGATTTGCCTAGCCGTACGATTCTGATGAGCGAACATCTCCTTAAGGTTTAGCATCATATTAGAAGCGGATTCCATGTCTTTGTGTTGATTTTGCAACACATCTGACATTGAAGCCAAGATGGTACACCTAGCCATTTCATCGGATTTCATCCACTCCCTATGATATTTCCTATCGGCATCATCCGCATCATCCGTAGACGTAGGGGGCTTTGGTGTGTCAAGAATCCATTTGTGTTGTTGTGTGGTTAGGACAATAAATAAGTGACGTTTCCAATCAACATAATTTTCACCTTCCAATTTGTTATATTTAAGTATTGTAAACAGTGGATTAAAAGGAGACGACATGCTGAACTGAAATAAAACATGCATTGCATCAATACATACATCGAATCGCAAAGATTATCACAAATTTCGGTTATGCTTTGTATAAAATCTAAAAAAAAATACAGAGCATAAATCGACCGACATCTTAAAACAGTTCACATAAGCCACGATGAGTGTGGACGTTTATGTAAACACATTTAAGCAAGTTACAACCAAGAACAGTTACAAACTTTTAATTTCAAAATTAATAGTCGGCTCCCACTTGACCATATAAAATCGGTAGGGATTCCGATGGGGAGTAATAAAATGCCAATTTTATACCTAAGTATTAACCATGATTAAATACAGGATTATTACTTCGTTTTGAATAAGCCACTCGATGGGAGGGTCAATACCGCCACTAATAATAATCCACAATCATCCTTTTGGGAATTTGTTCATGTGAACTTATCTTTTGGCCTATCCGATAGGGAGAAAGGCGCTTGCCAATGCGTAGCCAAAAGACTTCACAAACAAATAAATCATGGAGGCCAAATAATTAAATTTTATTATCTAGAATAAAATACTGAATTATATTTAAAACATACTTAGTAATTTTCGGAGTTGAGATTTTCATCACGATATTCATGCAATCAAATATTTAATCAAAATAAATAAATAAAGCATGCATCAAAATAAATTAAATAAATTGGCACATTATATCCAATTGTCATGGTTTAATTTCTCGTTTTGACTACGAGATATCGTAATCACCGTTCGTCTTCAAACTTTATCGTCCGTCTCGATTAAGCTCCCACTCGACCGCAACAAAATCACAACTTTGTCTCCGGACCTTATAATCTCCGTTCTTCATCTTCGATATCGGTTACAATTTATTTATAAAATTAAATAAATAAACCTATCGTCTAGACTAGTCTATTACATAAAAACATCCTAGTCTACCCGTGGATTTTTTCACGGGAAAAATGATCCAAACGAATTGGATTTTAAAGCCACATCATCATACATGCATGCATAAAACATATTAAATACCATGACAATTGGATACCTGCAAAAAAGATCTAGCAATTCTACTATCCAATTTTCAAATTTAATATTACTACACTTAAATTATAATTTAACGTATAGAGCCCAAAGCCGGCTCTGATACCAGTTGTTGGGGAATTAAAAGCATATCTATTCGGGATTTACGCTAAATACAAATCTAAGCCTACAATTAATATCATGATTTAAACATAATTAAATCAAATAATTGTATACCCAACAACAGGCTTTGCATGCAAAACATATGAACATATAATATCACGTAAAGCCCTAAACATGCGGAACTAAGGGATTTAGTGAATTATACCTCTTGGAGAATAGACAGTTTCTGAGAAAAATGCGTCTTTGGTTGAGCTGCTTTCGCAAGACTGTTGAGATCAAAGGCGTCCTTTGAGATCCTTTACTTGAGGAGTAGTGTCAACAATGAACTTGAAGGCGTCCTTCTTGAGACCCTCAATTTGACAAACCCAAAAACCTTCTCAAGTATTCCCTTGTCCTTATTCGTACACCCGGTGGGAGGCCACACGAATAATTTCAACACAAGGAAGAAAATAATTTTGTTGCCCAAAAGTACTGTGATTTTCGAAAATCACTCCTTCAATAATAATAACATGAAGTCTTGTATCATCTCATATTTATAATGAGAATACAAGATCTTGAATATCTTGAATATCTAATATTTCAAATCTTGATTATCATGAATATCAAATATTCTAATCTTGATAATCTTGAATACTAAATATTTAATTCTTGATATTCTTAATATCCCAATTTTCGAAAAATACAATATATACATAATTCCATGAGATCTTGATTTTATTAGATATTCTTGTATTCAAGATACATATCTATTTTTCATAAAATCTCTCAATTAATTAAAATATATACAATTTTCGAAAATTGCATTTATTTGGGCCCAAAATTATTTCTTTTATTTTAATCACCTTATTCATTGTTGGACATTTAATTGGGCTACTTGAGGGGCCTTTAGGAGAATTAAGATTGGACCTCCTAATGGGCCTTGAATTCTAACATTGAGCCCAATGTCATTCAACCCATTAACATTAATCACACTCCACTATAGGATTAATGTTTCACTATCCATCTTAACCCATATTACAATCATATGGCTCCCGGTCATTATTTCTCGTGTTTAAGATTCTCTTGTCCGTTAATTAATCAAGCCACTGAACACTTTAATTAATTTAACATATTAACCTTGGAGTAAGGACAACTCTTCTTTATCATCATACCGGAAACAAATTCCACTTGCAAGATTTAGTATGATGAACGTTTAGGGCCCACCAAGGGGACTAATCATGCAAGACTCTCCAAGCACACGTTCCTCTGTATTAAATTTTAGCAACTGTCATGTTCTCAATGGCGTCACCCAAGATGCGAGGTATTGAGTCTTATTGACTCTTTACCCATAACAAAATAAAGTGCCACACACGGATCACACACAGTCCTATTTAAGGGACAGAGGTTTAGAAATAAACGACCAATGAGGTCTAATTCTTCATCCCATAAATCAGTACGGAAGAATTACCTCTCTGTAGGTCCTCTTCAATGCATCATCATGCACTAGTGTAATCCCTTGGTCAAGATAAACCAATCTGGGATCTACACATCAACCGTTTACCAATGGGGTGTTCAAATCCCATCTAGATTGTGAATTTAGTACTTGTTACAAGAAACTGATAATGTAATCTTGCTGTGAGTTATCCGGGGATCATCACATTTATCTATAGTGTAACTTGTACTATTATATTTGAATGGGTTGCAATAAATAAATAACATTCATATTATTTAAAGCACAGTGATAAAAGATTTATTTCAGATAAAGCTCAAAGATTCAGTTTAGTTATACAAAGTAAAAGCATATTTTCTAGTATAACCCTAACAAATCAAACACCCGATTCACCTTCTCTCTGCTCCTCCTAAGCCATTACCGACTCTACTATTTCCATAATGTGGACGTCAGCAACGTCATGATCATACTGAAAGGGAGGATCAGTAGTTACTTCAGTCCCTTTAGAAGCAGCATCTTCTTTCTCCTTCTCCCCACCTTCCTCCCCAACCTATTCCTCCTCATCCTTCTGCTCTTCTTCTTCTGAATCCGACAACAAGTGCTGATAGGTCAGAGCAGCCTTCGGCAAGTTGAGATTCAAGGGAATGTGGTCATCAGGATTGTCATCCCTTGGCTCAGCCTGTGGCTCACCCTCCCGAACCACCTCGGGCTCCTGAGAAGTTGCAGAGACAGGCTTAGCCCTTGTCACCTCATGACCAGCCGGCTCAATGGATTCTTCCTCCAACTCATCCATCAGCAAAGTCTTTTTCTGAGGTGGAGCCTTCACCACTTTCTTCTTCACTTCTGGAGAGTTGAGCTTCTTCTTTACTTCCTCCTTAGTCTTGAAGAGGATCAGCCTCTGAGGAAGATCAGTCTTTCCAGTTGTGTCGATATCCCCCAAAGTCAGGGTCTGGAGCATGACGGAGAGCCTCGTGCCGAAATGGGGATTCTTTGCAAAGTATATCCTGTCTCCCTTCCTTTCCACAACCAGCTTCTGGAGGAAGAACTTCTTCCAATCTAGCTCTGCAAAATCAGGGATTGCGGCCATGATCCTGATTTTAAGCTGTGAGATCTGCTCATTCCCTCCAACACATCCCATCATGCTCAGCACAGCAACCTCAGGCAGCAGCTTGAAAGCAGGTTGAAGTTGCTTTTTATTCATTTTTTACTCGAACTCAGTGGGTGTGATCAGGAATTTGTTCAGATAAGCCTGCTCATCACCCAACTTATAAACGGTAGGATCTTCAAGCTTTTTCTCCGAAGTAGAGTGGGGAAGTTTGAATACCCTTCTGATCATGTCTCTGATTTTCACTGTCTCATAGGAATATTCAGCCACCTTCTTCCCAGCCTGGTTCCTCTTCGACCTCCTGAGTGGAATCTGAGATTCCCACTCACCATCCTCTCCTTGAACCACATTGGTGTAAAAGGCAGCAAAAAGGTGGGGGCAAATCTTCGTCGGTCGAATAGTGACGAAGTCCAGAAGCTGAGAGTTCCAAAGAGCATGATATACAGTCTTGATCGCCGAAATCTACGATCGGAGAGAGAAGTTGGCAATCCACTCGCAAGATACCTTCTCTTCTAGAGAGGACAACTCCTCGTGGAAGCGTCTTCTAGAGGACTTAGTGGACATAGTGTATGAGGCAGCCATGGAGATAAGTGAGAGCTTAAGAGAGAAAGTAGAGTTGTAGAGAGTAATGAGGGTTTGGAAATTTGAGTGCGTAAAATATGCAATGTGATCAACTTCCCTTTTTATACCCCAAATTCAGTTTAAATGAACGATTCGGATGAAAGAACCCTTGATCTTCGACGATTAAGATTAGAGGGTAAATACGGAATAAATCTTGTACTAAAAGTCAAACCCTTTCAGTTTTAAAGAGTAATGATTTGAATTTTCATCAAAAACCTTTCCCGCCCCCATGCATTTAATTCATGTCAGAGCATGTTCAAAATAAATTCGAATAATTGCGTTAAATAAAAATTGAATAATAAATGAATGACTGCAGATTTGAGTTAAAACCTGTGATTCATGTGATATCTGACACATACAGAGATGATGCAAGCGAGTTCAGGATAAGCATACTAGTCAGTCAAATATAGCAATTTGACTAATACCACTTGTGAATGATCAGGATGACAAGTCTTGAGTTCTGAGTCCTGAATCCTTGACTACGCTGATCTTGAGATCCATCTCCTGAGAGCCATTCCTCTTTGTGAACCTCTTTAATCCTGATGATTAGGGTCATAATTGTATCATTTTACTTCCATTTTGATATGATTTTGATTGGTTTATGTTCATAATTGATCCTAATGTGCTATACTTTGTGCTATTGATCCCTTGTTGGCAAGAAAATGTGTTTTGTATGTGAAATCGAGTAAAAACGAGGAATTCACGATTATAGGGGATGAGATGACGTGATCCGAGCACATGGGGAAGCTTAAATGACTTAAAGAAAGACCCTAGGAAGCTTGGACGAGCCATAAGATCGAAAACAAGAAAGTTGAAAATCGGAGGTCACGAAAAAGCTTTGACTGCACGACCGTAGAAGGTTACTCGTGCGATCATCAGCAGGACCTCGCGCGATCAAGGTTACTCGCGCATAACTTCAGATTTTCCACCAAATCAAGGGCAACTTCGTCTTTTAGTGCGTTTAATGAATGGTAAATTGGTCTAAGCATTGTGGGCACTATAAATACCTCAAGGATCAGATTTCTAAGGAGCTTTTCATTACTTCAGTTCATTAGGTAGTTTTCAAGAGAGCTTAGGAAGTTACTTAGTGGGTTCTTAGTTAATTTTCTACTTCTTTCTACAATTACTTTAGATCCAACCATTGGATTGTTAATCCGTTTGTTCCATTAGATTAGTCTAGTCGATAGCTACATTCCTACAGTTCGTTTTTGCATTTCAAGTTCCAGATTCGAAGATAGCATTTCAAGATTTGTGGATTGTATTCAATTTCTCCTACATTTGGTAAGTTTCCATTTAATTCTCTTGTTTTAATGCTTAATAATAATGTTTAGATTCTTAATTGTTGTTTTGGATTTCCAATTAGCCATGGGCTAATTTCTTGTTGCATTGGTGTAATCAATTGGATGTTTAATTGTTCTATTATTCCTATGCATGATTAAGTGATCTTGATGGATTAATTCTCTAATTTCATGAATTGTTTGAATGCTTGGTGTAATCAATTGGATGTTTAGAGCCTATGTGAGTTAGCAACACATGAGAATTCAGTTAATTCATAGAATATCTTAATTGAATTTTGTGCATGTCAAGTGTTTGTATTAATGCTTTTATGTCAATGAGAATTGTTTAGAAGCTAAGACCTCTCAAATGGAGTATTGAGTGTTGTTAGAGAGATCTAAACACTTGATAGAGCCCTTTAGCTTGTGTTGTTAGAGAGATCTAGACACTTGTTAGAGTCATTAGCTTGATTAAGACATCAAGGGACCATATGCATGCTAGGTGAACCATAGTAGGAGTACTCCAATGCACACACACCTCACACTTGCTCATCTTTCTAAGGTGATAGTTAGATTTTACTATTCTTTGTTGAAAAGTAGATAGAATTCAAGACCATTCTTGTTTTCCTAGCTATTGACCTTTGTAAACATTCAATACTTGCTTGATATCACATCATTTTCCTGTGTTCGATATTTTTACTACTTGGTTAACTTACCACGAGAACAACGTCCACGTACACTTGCGTGAAAGCACACGATTTTGGCAAACACCTGAGTTAGTCATTCTTCATGACACCACTTGTTTTATATATGAACTGAGATTCATACTGAATCATCTACTTCTGGGTCAAGAAGTCCTAACTCTACTGACAACTCAACAAACCTGGTTTCAGGCAAAGCCTTAGTCAGGATGTCAGCCCTCTGCTTGTCAGTAGGGATCCTCTCCATCCTGATATCTTTCTTCTCACATTATCTCTTATAAAGTGATGCCTAATGTCTACATGTTTACACCTTGTGTGTAAGACTAGCACTGTTATTTTCACAATAAATTACGACTTCAGTGGCCATTAGTTGGTAGTGTCTCAGTTGTTACTTCAACTAGAGAACCTGGGAGCATCAACTGCCTTCCGCCATATACTCAACCTCAGTTGTAGACGTTGCAACACTTGTTTGTTTCTTGGAAAACCAAGAGATCTGTTTACTCCCTAGAAACTGACATGTGCCTGTAGTTGATTCCCTATCAATGCGACAACCTCCGTAATCAGCATCAGCGTACCCTGTCAGTTCTAGGTTGTCATCAGAGGGGTACCATAGTCCTAGATTGACTGTACTATTATGGTATTTCAGAATTTTTTTGGCACTATCTAAATGGGTCTTCTTGGGATCTGATTGGTATCTCGCACAAACTCCAACCGCATAAGTGATATCAGGTCAACTCGTAGTTAGGTACAATAAGGATCCTATCAGTGCCCTATACTCAATTTGGTCTACGGAGATCCTTTCCTTGTCAGGATCCAGCTTCTTATTAGTGTTCATAGGAATCCTTGAGACCTTGCTGGACTGAACGCTAAACTTCTGAATCAAATCTCTCGTGCATTTAACCCCTTTTGGCTAGAAAGTTGTGTTTTCTAGTGTAAACGAGCAAAACCGGTGAAAGACGAGCAAGTTTGATAAAGTTCAGATTTCTAGAGTTGATCTAAATGGTGCAAATGATATACCATGTTGAAAAGCTCGAAGAGAGGGTCGCAACTAAAAAATAATCGAGTCAATCGAAGTTCTAGAACTTAAGATATGAAGAAAATAAGTTTCCTCGAAAATCAAAAAAGTTACTCGTGCGTAACCAGTAGTGCGATCGTGCGACCATCAGCTAGGGATCGTGCGAAAGCTCTCTAGTTCATGCGCCGAAGGAACCACACGCACAGCCGCACGATCTTACTCATGCGTGAGTATGAAGTTACCCGTGCGTAACTTTGTATTTTACCAAATCAGGGGCAGTTTCGTCTTTTCGTGCATTTAATGAAGTGCACTTTGGACTAAACTTTGTGGACACTATAAATACCTCAAAGATCAGATTCTCAAAGCAATCATTCATCATAATCTTCATTATTCTAAGTTCTTAGATTAGTTTAGAGAGAGAATTAGGTAGTTACTTAGGGCTCATTTGGTTCGTAAGATAAAACTATCTATCCGTCGAAAATATGCATGTTTTCGACGGATAGATAATTTTATCTTACGAACCAAATGAGCCCTTAGTGGGTTATTAGATTTTCTTAGACTTCTCTCTACAATAATTTTGATCCATCCATTGGATCTTTAATCCGTTTGTTCCATTAGCTTAATCTCGTTATTAGCTACAATTCTACAGTTCGATTTATGTTTTCAAGCTTTGGATCAAGAGTTAGCATTTTGGAGGTTTGTAGATTATATTCAATTTCTCCACATATGCTAAGATTTCCTTTAATTCTCTTGTTTTAGTTAATAATCATGATGATTAGATTTTTAATTGTTGATTTCCAATACCAATTAGCCATGAGCTAATATCCTTGTTGTATAGTTGCATGAATACTATGGTGAATTTAGTTCTTATTAATCCTATGCATGAATTAGTGATCTTGATGGATTAGTTCTCTTATTAATGATTTGTATGAATGCTTGGAATGTTTAATTGGATTGAATGAGCTTATATGGTTAGCTATGAAATGAGAATTGAGCTATAAGAACTTTATGCATACCAAGTGTTTGATATTTGTCTTGTATGACCAATGAGAATTGCATATTAGCCTAGACCTTTTAACTGGAGTGTTGGGAGTTGTAGAGAGATCTAGACACCTAATAAAGCCCTTAAGCTTGTGTTATTAGAGAGAAATAGACACTAGTTAGCTTGACTAAGACACTAAGAGACCTTTCGCATGCTAGGATGGATAGGACACTTGAGGAACTATAGTAGGATTACTTCCATGTACACTTCACACTTGCTCACTTCCTAGAGGTGATAGTTAGATTTACTAATTCTTGTTGATTTAGTAGATAGAAATCATGATCTTTTCTTGCTTTCCTAGCTATCCACCTTTGTAGACATTCAATACTTGCTTGATATCGCATCGTTTTCCTGTGTTCGATATTTAACTTGGTTAACTTGCCACGACAACAACGACCATGTACACTTGCGTGGAAATCATACACGATTTTGGCAAACAGTTAGGTGCCAAAGATAATGTCATCGACATATATTTGGACCAGGAGAATATCCTCACCTTCAGTGATCCTGAATAGGGTTCTATCCACTGTTCCTTTCACGAACCCGTGGTCTATCAGGAATTCAGAGAGAGTATCATACCAAGCTCTATAAGCTTGTTTCAGTACGTAGAGTGCTTTCTTCAGGCGATAGACCTTATCACCAACTTCAAATCCGGGAGGCAGATCATTCAGCACATGTTTTCCAAAATTGTATCTCACGCAAGTGTACATGGTCGTAGTAGACGTGCAAGGTAACCAAGTTAAAATATCAAACACATGGAAACGATGCGATATCAAGCAAGTATTGAGTGTTCAGAAAGGCTAATAGCTAGGAAAACAAAGAAAATGTCATGTTTTCTATCTACTTTAGCAAAGCAAAGTAAGTCTAACTATCACCTCTAGGAAGTGAGAAAGTGTGGTGTGTGTGCATGGAAGTAATCCTACTATGGTTCATCTAGTGTCCTATCCATCTTAGCATGCAAAAGGTCTCTTGGTGTCTTAATCAAGCTATCACTCTAACTAGTGTCTAGATCTCTCTAACAACACAAGCTAAATGGCTCTTTTAGGTGTCTAGATCTCTCTACAATACCAATACTCTAATTAAGAGATCTAGACTAATATGCAATTCTCATTGGTCATACAAGACATATATCAAACACTTGGTGTGCATAAAATTCACATAAGAGATTCTAGGAATAAGCTCAATTCTCAAATCTTGCTAATCCATATAGGCTCAAATTATCCAGTTATACATGCCAAGCATTCATACAAATCATTAATAAGAGAACTAATCCATCAAGATCACTAATTCATGCATAGGATTAACAAGAGACTAAATTCACCATAGTATTCATACAACCATGCAACAAGAGTTTAGCACATGACTAATTGGAAATGGAAATGAACAATAAACAATCTAATCATCATTATTGAACATTAAAACAAGAGAATTAAAGAGGAACTTACCAAATGAAGAAGAATGGAAATACAATCATCAAACCTTGAAAATCTACCTTCTAATATAGAATGCAAAATACAAAATTGAATCGTAGAAATGTAGCTTGAATTGAGACAAGAATGCAGGAACAAACGAATCGAAAATCCAACAGACGGATCAAAAGTTATGGTAGAGAGAAGATTGAAATCTAACTAAGAACCCACTAAATAACCTGTAATCTTTCTCTAAAACTACCTAATTCTCTCTCTAAACTAATCTAAAAAAATTGAATAATGAAGAAGATGCTTGAAAATCTAATCCTTGAGGTATTTATAGTGCTCACAATGTTTAGTCCAAAGTTCTCTTCATTAAACGCGCGAAAAGACGAAAACGCTCCTGAAAATCCAGATTTCTCAAAGCCGCACGGCCTTACCTTTGTGGAGCCGCGGTCCCGTCACAACTTCTCACGTGGTCCAGTAACTCGGCGCGCGGTCTCCTTCAGCTGGACGCGCGGTCCCGGTTGGCTGGTCAAGAGGGCACGATGTTTTCTTAATATCTTGAGTTCTTGAGCTCCGATTAACTCGATTCTTTTTCCATTGCGACCCTCTCTTCGAGTTCTTCAACATAGTATATCATTTGAACCAACTCAAGAAATCTGAACTTTATCAAACTTGCTCGTATCTTCACCATTTTGCTCGTTTTCACCTATAAACACAACTTTCTAGCCAACTAAGGGTCAAATGCACAAAGTATATCATTTTAAGGTCAAATATGAACATAAGCACATCAAAAGCATATAGAAATGGATGCAAAAGGATGCAATTATGACCCTATTCAGCACACTATTTAGAAAAGCACTATTCATGTCCATCTGATACACTTTGAACTTCTTAAATGTTGCATATTCCATAAATAACCTGATTGCGTCCAATCTTGCGACCGGAGTGAAGATATCATCATAGTCGATCCCTTCGGCCTGAAGTAACCCTTTGCCACCAGTCTAGCCTTCTTCCTGATGACAACATTCTTCTCATCCCTCTTGTTCTTGAAAACCCACTTGGTGACAATAACATGTTGACACCTAGGTCTCTCCACTAACTCCCAAACCTGATCTTCTACGTTCTTAGGCTCCTGATCAGACAGAAAGCAGCAGAACATAAACACTCTCACAATGGAACAACCTTGTCCTGACTCCCTCATTGATATCTCCAATGATATCAGACAATGAATGATTTGATAGCCATGTCCTCTGACTGATAGGAGCACTTGGAGCAGCTTCTGATGTCCCCTCGCCAGATCCTGATATGTTAGTATCCAGCACAAGTAATGAAGCAGAACGAACAAGATAAGGGGAGACTAAGTCATTTCCTGAGGTTTGCCCAATGTCAGGGACATGGATTCCCCCTATCGAGTTACACTCAGTAGCTGTCTCAGGTGTAGAGGCATCATCAGCGACAGTTCTTACCTCAGGTTGAGTTTGTAGCTCCGTCTGAGACTCAACATTTTCCGAGGCAGCGGCATCCTGAGGGTTGTCCAGAGGTCTATCCTGATTGTCATCACCATCCTATCCCATGGGAGCATGCACAAGCTTTACCTTGAATTCAGGATTCTTCTTCAGGCTTAGTCGCATCACCCTCTTGGTGACCCCCTCAACATCAGGACTAGAAACCTGCTTTCTACGCATAGGTCCAGACACATCAAACACAACATGAGGTGTTTCCTCCACAACAAGGGTCCGACAGTGGTAGACCCAAAAGACTTCGCTAACTGAGGAATATCCTAAGAGTATCCCATCGTCAGATTTGCTATCAAAGGCCTTCAACTGGTCTGTCACATAGTTCAGGATGAAACACTTACACCCAAAGATATGTAAATAAGAGATATGAGGCTTCCTCTTGTTCCACATTTCGTAAGGTGTCTTGGACAGTCCTAACTCGGCCAGCCTGGTTCTGGCAGCCTCTTTCAGGGACCGATTCCTTCTCTCAGCTACTCCGTTCTGCTGTGGAGTCCTAGCTGTAGAAGTCTCATGAGCAATGCCATTGCCAGTACAAAAATTAGTTATATAAGAGTTGATAAACTCCGTTCCCCGATCTGATCTGATCCTGAAGATGCTCTAACCCTGTTCAGTACTCATTTTCCTGAGTAACACTAGAAGCTTCACCTGAGTCTCCTTTTTGTTCAGCAAGAAAGTAACACATGTGTACCTGGAATAATCATCAATAACAACAAGGGCATATTTCCTACCATTGATGCTGACAGGAGTGATTGGACCAAAAAGATCCATGTGTAGGAGTTGAAGTACTCTGTCAGTTGAGAAGGCATTCTTTTCTTTGAATGAAGCTTTTGTTTCCTTGCCTTCTTGACATGCTTCACACACGTGGTTCTTGCTAAAAACTTCATTGGCAAGACCATCTACAAGAGAAAGTTGTGAAATCTTGTTAATAATCTTGTAGTTTAAGTGGCTTAGGCTTTTATGCCAAAGCCAACTGAGTTCAGCAGAACTCTTAGCAAGTAAACAGGTCTCAGGAGAGCTGCTCTTAAAGCCAGCAAAATATACGTTGCCTCTTCTTACAACTGCAATAAGAACATGCAGTGTAGATTTGTCTTCCACAAGATATATATTCGATGTAAACTCTACACTATATCCACAGTCACAAAATTGACTAAACAGATAGTAGGTTATGCCTAAGACCCTCAACATAGGACACATTAAGCACTCGGACTGAGCCGATAACAAGAGTACCAGACCCTCTGTTGAAATCCTTAGAGTTATCACCAAAGGTAACCTGTGGGTCATCTTGAGTAATATAACCTTGAAGGAGATCGCGGAAACCGGTCATGTACCTCGAACATCCCGAGTCTAAGTACCAGTCTCCCATCTTTGGATCCTCCATCTTCTTCTTGCAGCCTACAGCGACCTGTAAAGAACCAGGCTTCAGGTACCCATCTTGTATTGGGTCCTATGGTGTCAGCTATACCCTTCGGAATCCAAACCTGTCTTACTACCCTGATAGCATCAGAGGTATAGATTTCTCTTCCTGAATCTTCTACATACACCATTCTTTTCTTCCTGGGTGCCTTGGAAGTCGAGGGTGTATGGGTGTCGGCCTGAGGAGCGGAGGCCCTGGATTTCTTCTCGGGGGCCGGCCTCCGGTTCCTCTTAGGCTTGGGTGTAGTGGGGCTAGGTGTATCCTGGGAAGGATTCACTCATTCCTGACCTCTAGGCTCATGGGGTCTGGTATGAGTTTTATCAAAATTAGGATTTCTTCGTCCTTCAGGAACCACCCGGTTTGTCCTTCTCCTTTCAAGATTAGGACGCTCCTGATGGGTCCTATGCCCCGTCTGAGGCTTCTGGAACTGAGTGTCCTTTGGCTTATCCTGAGGCTTCCTTTGGACTGAATTCCCTATGTCCTGAGTATTCCGCGGCTGAGCCTGAGGTTTAGTCGGGGCAGAGTTCCTTCTCGAACTCCCTCGACCCTGAGTGTTCTTAGGTTGAGCCTGATACGTACTCGGAGCTGAGTTTGTTCGCGGATTCCCTCCATCCTGAGCAACCTTAGGCTGGGCCTTAGATGTGCTCGGGGTAGAGTTTCTACGGGCCTGATTGTTCCTGGGCTTAGCCTTAGACTTAACCTTGTCATGCTTCCTCGGCGCCTGATGAGGTTCCTTGGCCTGTTCCTTGGGTGTTGGTCTTGGTTCCTTAGTCAGTTGCCTGACAGGTTTAGTGGGCTTTTTATCCTTCCCTGAGCCGTTATCCTGATGAGCAATACCTTTGTCTTTGTCATTAGTTTGGGCAGGGACAAACACCCTTTTGGAGTTGCATCCTGAAGCACCTCCGTTTTGGCCCTAATGGTTCTCAGTGTCGTAACCCTACCCTGCTTTAGCACTATAGTTCGTTGGGAGATCATTGTTAACTTCTCAACCACTTGGGTTGATTGGTATAACTTCTCCAACTGATAGTTCAGGTGCTCATTTTCTTTTCTCCGGGACTCAATTTCAGTGGTGTATGGAAGCAGCAGTTCATGATCAGTGATCAGCTTAGTGGAGCGCTCATTGTTACGAGCAGTGTGCTCAGCCTTGAGGCGAGCATCCCACTCAACATTGAACACTTCCTGAAGAGCGGTCCATTTATACTCGAACTGTTCCTGAAGTAGGAATCGATCAACCTCACGATTGTCAGTGAGTGAGGTACTGAGAGCTCTTAGCGTTTGTCCTCAAACTGAGCTCCTTCAAACCCATTTCGGGCATTCAGGAGATCTTCATGAAGTCTCACTAACCTCAATGCTTCATCAGTATCCCTCACTCAGATTTGCATTCATATCCACTGTGTGAGTATGAGTCTCTTGTAGCCTTGAGAAATCGGCCATCAATTGCTCTAAAGCGAACTGAAGATCCTTAGACGAGTTTGAGCTGAGCTCAGGTGCGTAAACAGGAGAAGAGGCAGAAGAACATACCTCTTCATCTTCCATCAGACAGATGTCATCATACTCCACATCAGAGAAGAGATCAGGAGATCGGTGTCATGGGCCATCTGAATCTGAAGATTCTTCAGCAAGCATCGCTCTCTGATCTGACGCCCTCAGATCTCTCTCTGACCTCTGATCTTCTCTCTCTCGAGCACTGAGCTCCGGACAGTCGTACTGATAGTGTCCGGTCTTCTTGCAGTGATAGCACATGTCTGTATCACTAACACTCGGTTTATCAGTATACCTTTTACCTTCAGGTTCCCTCCGGCTCCTTGAGCTTCTCTCTTGTTTGGAGCTAGATCTTCTGGGTTCCTATTCGTCTCTCCTTCCAGAGCCTCTTTCATCTCTCGGCGCTCAGGCTATTCACGCTCCCTCCTGGAATCTGAGCCCCTCCTCTCTTCCCTCAGGGGGCTTGACCTTCTGGGGCTGAAATACCTCCTCCTGTACCTAGAATCAGTATAAAATTTTTTATACCTGCCAAATCGCGAGTTGAGATTTTTGAACCTCCAAGCCATCAGACTATATTCCTCGGTAAACTCGTCTCTGCTCATCTTCTTCAGGGAGTTAGATCTAGCCTCAGGCTCAGGAGTGGCTTTAAGAGCTAGGCTCTTTTCCTTCTCAGGTGACTTCAACTCACTTGTATCCTCACTGACCTCATTCTTCTTCTTCCTCTTATCGAGGTCGAATTCTAGAGCCTTCAGCTCAGAGAAGAGATGAGTAGTAGAGACACTCGTAAGATCCTGAGTGTTTTTCAACGTGATAACACATGTATCCCATCTTTTAGGGAGACAATTTAGGATTTTAGAAGATACCTCCCTCTTGGGAACCTCCTTCCCAAGGTTTGCCAGCTCGTTCATCAGCTTGAGGAAATGAGACTCCATTTGGTCTATCGACTCTCCCTTCAGCATCTTGAAGCTCTCAAACTTCCTGATTTCCAAATCTCTCTTGTTCTCCTTGATCTTTTTGGATCCCTCACTCATCTCTGCTAAAGTGTCCCAAATCTCTTTGACAGTCTTCAGATGCATCAGCCTTACTGAATCCTCGTAAGGAACAATGTGGACTATAATTTTCTTCGCAACATTATCTAGTCCAATTTGCTTAATCTGATCGAATGTAAGCACAAACCAATCCATAGGCTCATCTCCTGGTTGTGGAACTAGAACACCTCCGGATACGGGCCAGGTGGTTGATCGGTTGGTCATGAACTTGATAGGTCTTTCCTCGATCACCCTGTACATCTGATTATGAATGGAGTAGAGATGAGCAAGAACTCTGAATCTCCAATAATCATAGTTAGTAACGGAGAACTCAGGAAGATTGCCTTCAAGTCGCTTAGAAGAAGATGCCATGATATGTAGTTTTCAGAAATAAGATCTAGCTCAGGTAGACCACTAAAAGTTTCACCTCCTGAAACTGTTGGTACTCAAAGTCAGTGGTCTTTTGAACCACTGCTCTGATACCACTAGTTGGTCCCAAAACGAGTAAAATCAGTGTATGGGGGGGAATACACTAATCTCAGATTTTCCAAATTCTCAGAAAATGCTCTTTCAATACTCAGTCAGGGAGATCCTGATGTGCTCATTGAACTGATATTCTCAGGGATAGCAGGGACAGGTCAGTCAGGAACCAAATAGGCTGAGTATTAAGAACTGTGCTTTTGGAAGCTCAGTAGAGATAATCCACCTAATGACCGCTTAAAAAGCAAGTCAAATGGATAACTATCTCAGTAAGCTAGAGTTACGTGCAGAAGTGAGCCCTTAAATTTCTACTCGTTTTAAGTCCTGAAAACTGATTTCCATTTTGCTTAGAAATAGTTATTAAGGCTGGTGCACAGATTAATGCTCAGGAGAATTGGTTTCTCCTGAAATTGTAAAAATTATGTTGAATGTTCAGTTTAAGAATAATGACAGTTATGATCCTGAACAGAAATGTAAATCAGCACTCAGGGGCATTTTTAACGTTGTTCAGATATAACCAACTACTACGTCCACGACCTGATTTAACAGGAAGCAATCCTCTTCCGTTGAGGATTGGTGCTTGTTTTTAGCGTGCCAAGGCACACAAATAGCCTCCTTCCTCTCTAAGGAACTCGACCCCTGGGTGTTTTACAACTCCCAGTCCTTGCCACCAACCTTCTCACAACCTGAGGGATTTAGTTTTGTAGTTTCCAACTAAGAGTGATAGTCCTTGTAATTCTAAACAAATGCTAAGAATAAGGACTATCGATCTGAGCAAATACAGAATATGAATCGTACTACAATACTAGGAAATTTAATTGTAGAGTTTTGTTTGTGGTTTACTTTGAGCACTTGGATTCTAGAGATTTTCTATCGCTTGGAAATTTCTCGTTAGCCTTGAATGGGTGCAAGGCATTCTGTATTTATAGGGAGATTCAATAAGATCCGTTGGGGAAGATCTTTGCAAATCTTCCTATATTAGGTAGGTGCAGGCAGACATTGTACTTGATTTAACATATCCTATACTTAGTATGGAAATTCTCCGATCTGCCGCCTACAATGTCTGAGAGCATTAAATGCCGTGCAGACTCCGTACATGCACGTCGCCTCCTCAATGGATACTTTTTCAAACGGCTAGTTCTTGATGCGACTTCTTGCTTCCTCGTACATTTAATTCTCTGAGTCTCTCGTTCCATACTCAGAATAAATGTTTGTCTCATTCAGAGCTGCTGACATTCTTTTTGTCCTCAGACGTTTACATAAATGTTATCTCCCATTGCTTCAGTAACCTTTTCCATCAGGAACTTATGAGTGTCCGTAAGAGATCACTCAACCGATTACTTAGGCTACATTCGCCCTCACTGAGTTAATCTTGACCTGAGCATGCTTAGAGTACTCAGTAGGAACATCATCAGTGGAAACTTCAAGATGACTTCTCTCAGCTTCAGGATGGTCTTCAGGTTCTTCAGGATCAACTTCAGGTAAGACGTCTTCAGGACGAACTTTGACATTCAGGATTGGATGCCTTTCACATCTCAGATCTTAGGACGTCTCCATTAATCTTCAGTCTTCAATGCGTTCCCCCTGAACTGAATATCTGTAAATAGAGAATCTATTCTAACCCGACTATCCTAAATTCTATCATCCTGACCAACAATTCTTAGGCAAATCATCAAGGGGTTTTGGGATCGAATCAAAACACTAAGATTGTGTCCCAACACTTTGGTTGAATTCCGTTATGTAGCAGTTACAATCAATTTCCTAACATTTCTGTTTTAAAGGTTATCTAATGAGTAAGCCAAACATTACTGCCTTGCTGAAATAGAACTCTCATTCATATCTTTACACGCTAGTAATCTTGTTCTATGCAACAAGACATCTCACAATGTCCTCTATCCACTAACAAATTATTCTAGAATCCAAGATTATCAATTAATTAGGATTACCTTTCGCACTCAACTCTCATATTGGTTTGATTGAGACTCAAATATTAATCAATAGAAATTAAAACCCTAAGTGTCTCAATGACCTACTAAAAAGACTCATTTCATCAGAATGCCTTAACAAAAGAAATTAAAGACAATGAATATAATGGTTAATAATCTTCTTTCACCCAAAGTAAAAGGGCTTAGCTCATGGCTAATGGGTGAACAGAAACAACTGAGACATCAAGAATCATGCAAAATAACATAAATATGAAAAGAACAAAAATTATAAGTGAAATTCAGTGCATAAATTGAAATCAAAATTCAAATAACGATTCTTAAAATAAATGTCAATAATCAATCAAAATTACTCTACTCCTAATGAATGAAATTTAAAGAAATATTTCTATTCTCAATCCCTAATCCCTACTATAAAACCTAATGCATATGTACTATAATATGTGAATGATCCCCCCTTAAATATACATACTGCCCCCTTTATATTCTGAATTTCTCCTAGCAAATTGGTTGTGTATTTTAAAAGAGTTTTGCGCTTAATGTTTAACATAGGAGTTGTGCCCAAATGGCTTTCTAAATACCGGAAGAGAATGACAAATTTCAGTGATGTGATTGGGTAGTCTTCAATCGGCGATGACGGGTGAAAGACAGTCTATGTTCGTCAAACTAGTGTTGGTGGAGGCACGAATTGGTTTTTGGACTTCCACTTTTGGCGACAGCTAGAGGAATAGAGAGTGAATCGCTTACGGCTGTGGTTGAATTGTGGTGACCGATTCGAACAGATCTTTATGGTGGCTGTGCCACGGCTTTCTACGACATGACATAGGTGTTACGATAGTGTGGTTTCGTTCTTGGGTTTCTGTGCACGAGGTCGCGATTCTGGTGCTATTTTTATTGAAGGTAGACAGTTTCTTGGGCTGTGGGTGAGTGCTCCGGCTACTGTGAATACGGGTCGACGTGTGGACTCGAAAGCGGTGGAGTGGTGGCTTCCTTGGTGGTTGGATCTTCGGATGTGTTGAGTGTGACCTTTTCTAAATTTTGGGCTTTTCCATTTTCAGTTTAGAGTGAAATAGTTTTTGGCATACCTGCAAATTCTCAAATCAAGTAAAGCCAAAACTTGTTAACATTATACTCATCACTTTTCCTGTAAAATTTTTCATCTCTTTGCTCAATGGATTAGCAATGAAATAGATAGCAATTAAGGTCCTAAATGCATGCAAAACTCTAGAAATTCATCTCTAAATGAGCATAAATAGATGCAAATATAACCCTAATTATAATGACCACCTATATCATCCCTAACATTTAAATTTGATGAATGTAAATATGTATTTGAATACCACTTCTATAAAATTTATTTATAATATAAAATTTATACCACAATATATATTTAGTGATATTACAGTATAAAATATGCATAATATCATCCTCATTAGTTCGATTTTCCCGCACATTAATGGCAAAGTCGTCTTTTTGCGTATTTAATGAAGGGTAAAAGGGTCAAAACGTTGTGGGCACTATAAATACACCAAGTTTCAGATTGTGGAGGGACTTTTCATCATTTCATTTCATTAGGGAAGATTTAGAGAGAGATTAGGTAGTTACTTAATGGGTTTATGCTAATTCTCATACTTCTCTCTATAATTTCTTGTAATCCATCCATTAGATCGTTGATCCGTCTATTCCATTAGATTAGTATCATCAATAGCAACATTTTTACAGTTCAGTTTTGCAATTGGAATTCTGGATTAAGAGTTTGCATTTCAAGGTAGAAGAATAGTATTTCAATTTCTTTGTAATTGGTAAGTTTCTTGTAATTTTCATTCCAATTAGTGTTAATCATGATGTTACTTACTTAATTGTTGGTTTGGACTCCCAATTAGCCCCAGACTAATCTCTAGTTGCATTGGTGTATGATCATAATGGTGTAGTTTAGTGTTCTATTAATCCCATGCATGATTAAGTGATCTTGGTTGATTAATTTTCTAATTTGATGAATTGTTGGAATGCTTGGTATGTTCAATTGGATAATTTGAGCCTATATGAGTTAGCAACACATGAATTGAGTTAATTCATGGAATCTCTTAATTGTTTTCCTAGCTATTACTTGTATAAACGACATTACTTTCTATACATCACACTGTTTCCCTGAGTTCGTTATATTTCATTACTTGGTTAACTTTCCACATATACAACGTCCACGTACACTTGCGTGAGAGCACATGATTTTGGCAAACAAAAACTTGGGGGATTTCTACATTAATCTCTAACTTTGGTGCTTGCTTCTGAGGCCAGAAGCGTAGTCAAAGCCAAGGTCGTCAAAAGTCCGAAGTTCAGTACGCTCAGAATGCAGCTTGAGGAGAAAATGGGTGTCTTCTAATATCAGTGTACTTTAGATAATATGAATGTTATTTATTTATTGCAATCCGTTTAAATATATAGTACAAGTTACACTGTAGATAAATATGGTGATCTCCGGATAACTCACAACAAGATCACATTATCAGTGTCTTGTAACAAGTACTAGCTTCAAAACCTATATGGTATTTGAACACTCTATTGATAAACGATTGTCTTTACCAAGTGATTATACTAGTGCATGATGATGCATTGAAGAGGACCTACAAAGAGGTAATTCTTCGGTACTAACTTATGGGATGAAAAACTAGACCTCAGTGGTCATTTATTTTTAAACCTCTGTCCCTTAAATAGGACTCTGGGTAATTTGTACGTGGCGCTTTGATTTGTTATAGGTAGAGAGTCAATGAGACTCAATACTTTGCATCTTGGGCGATACCATTGAGAACATAACAGTTGGTAAGATTTAATACTGAGGAATGTGTGCTTGGAGAGTCTTGCATGATTAGTCCCCTTGGTGGCTCTAACTGATTGCCATACTAAATCTTGCAAGTGGAATTTATTTCCAGTATGATGATAAAGTAGATCTGTCCATACTCCAAGGTTAAGATGTTAAATTAATTAAAGTGTTCAGTCGCTTGATTAATTAACAGACAAGAGAATCTTAAACAGGAGAAATAATGATCGGGAGCAATATGATTGTAATATTGGTTAAGATGGATAGTGAAACATTAATCCTAACTCCCCCATCATCTAACCCAACTCACAATCCATCCCAACCAACTGATAGTGACCCAGAGGACTTGGTTGCCTCTGGTGAGCCAGCAGCACCATTTTCATGTGCTTTTTCTTCATCCCCACCTCCTTCCTCATCCACATTCTTCTCCAATTTTTGTACTAAAGGCAAGATCGAGAGAGGAATGACCACCATTGTCATCTATCATATTTCCCATCACATCCCAACCTTACTTGACTATCAAGATATTGCTGATCTTCTGGCTAAGGGACTCATTTGGTGACGGTCTCGAGAAGGCCCACTTGAGAACTTTCTCAACCTGAACGAGGAGATGGGCGACGCTAATTATGGTGAGTGGAAGGAAACTTTGAGGCGCTCCCTTGGAGTTAAGGGACCCTCTAAGTTGACCATATTGGAGAGCTTCATCAAGGTTGCAATGGTACTTCTTCTGGAACAAGGGATCGTCCTCGACTTCCCTGAGGCGACTGATATCCCTTATGAGGCTTCCTCTGCTGATTTTGACTCCGGGAGGAAGATGAGGTAACCCCTGACCTACTTGTAAAAATGAAGTCTTATTTTGGTGAGCAGATCCAGCTGGTTAGGGAGACACTAAAAAAAGATTGCACCATTGCCCACTTCTTGTAGAGAGATGCGTCATTGCTGCTGTGAAGGATCAGAGGAGAAATTGCTTTGAAGCTGGATGATAGTTTGGGGCAGCCAAGACTGAGTGTTTCTTCACTAAGCAGGAATTCGAGAAGGTGGTTGAGGAGAACCTGAACAAGGCGCTGGATGCCTTCAAGAACCACACAGTAGCGGTTAATAAGTTGAAGGATGATTTGGTCACTCAAACGGAGAAGAGTGTTCAAGCTCAAGATGAGTTGCGGAGTCAGATGGCCAAGCTTCCATCCTTCCTTCCCTCTATTGTTGAAGTTGATGCTATTAAAAAGGGGAAAAAGGAGAACTCAATTGAGATTGCCAAGCTGAAAGCTCAAGTGGACTCTCTTCTGAAGCTGGTGGAGGCCAACCAAGTTGTGTCCAAGAATGAGTATAGTGTGATGTCAGCAAGGATGCAAACTATTGAAGAATATATCAGGGATAAGGACGAGGTGAAGAAATGTCTGATGGAGATCAAGTCCCTGAAACTGGTTGAGACCTTGCAAAGAGAAGAAGAGCTTTATGGTACTGAGAAGAAAAAGTTGCATGAAGATCTGGAACATAGGCTCGCAAAAGAGGCTCATGTGCAAGGGGTCTATAAAACTGATGAAGAGATAGATAGGCATCACAAGAGGGAGATGAACGATGCTTTGAATAGACGATACCTCAAACGGATGAAGAAAGAAGGGAAGCATGTGCCTCAATACAAGAAGCATAAGACTGAGTTCACTCCTAACCCTAATGAGCTTCTGTTGGATGGACCAGTCGAGGTGATCCTACCCTATCTTCCAGAGAAGGTTCACACTGAGTAGAGGCAAGTCAAGATTCAAGCATTTATTAAGTTCTACATCATTCGAGAATACATCAAGGATGAACGAGTAGACACCAAGAGTTCAGGAGCTGGTGTCTTTGAACATTTCCCGGCTGGTAAAAGAACTTTGAAAAGGAAATGGCTGAGTTCCAGGCCCAGCTGGAGATGCCTGAGATAGAATACTTGGAGATGACAGCTGACTCGAAGGGCAAGCCAGGTTGGAGGGCAATTGGAAAAATGTGGATTGATTTGATTTTCCCCTTCTTTAAGGATCTGCAAGAAAAGTCTCCAGCAGTGCTGAAGAGGATTCAGAAGAAGTTCCTTGAGTGGATACATGTACCGGTAGAGGAGAGAAAGAGCCTTCTGGGTTAGAGGTTGTAATAGTCCAGCTAAGTCAGCTGAGGATAGGTACTTGTACTCTATTTTTTTGGCTTCTTAATCAGAATAATATCGTTACTTATTCAGAAAACTTCTATTTGTGAGCTGCATTTATTTTATGTCTAAGGGATCTTACATAAAGATCTTCTTCTTTGTCCTATTACTTGAATAAAATTTGTTTAAGTTTTTTATCTCAGCTGAGTATGGTTTTAATATCATAAAAAAGGGAGAATTTGTTAGGATATGATGTTAGTGTTTTGTTGATATAAAAAAAATACTTGGCTTGTAATAGGACCAGTTGAACATGTTAGTTAGCTAATGAGTAGTCTAGGATTAGATAGATATAATGTAAAGGGGAACCTTGCATCCTAAAAGATCCAAGAGTGATTGGGGGAAAAAAGGTCAGCTGAGCTCGTTGAAGACTTAGCTGATTCCAGAAGGCAGAAGACCAAGGCAGCTGATACAAGTGAAGATGAAGGTGAACTCAAGGAAGAGGAAGAAACCAGCTAAGGTTGAGGACCAACTGAAGAGCCGAATGCAGTCAAGACGAGGACCAAATCAGCTGAGGTTCATCAAGGTCAGCTGAGGACCACACAGATAAGCTGAGTATTTAGCTATCAGCTGAGGTCTGCAGAAACCAGCTGAGGTCAACCCAGATTAGCTCAAGATGTCTTGCATTGCTGCTTTGAAATCTTGTCCAAGTTGAAGCGAATCTAGTCAAGGGACATAATCAAGCAACAGTTAGAAGATTTCCAGGATTGAAGGCAATAAATCAAGGGGACAAACTTGATTGATTAGAAGGCCGAGATTTGAAGACTCTCAGAAATCAAGAGGCGGATCAATAGACCACTCTGATTGATTGAGTCCAGATTTATAGCGATTTGAATCTAGTCAATCAACTACGGCTAGTTAATTGATCCCTATAAATAGGAGTATCAGTGAAGAAATCATAACATAATTCTACGTGATTTAACTTGCAGAAACGCTACTGAAATTTCCACTGTACACTAAATACATTCATTTATGCAAATATTTTTTAAGGCTTTGTAGAAGCCAGTTAGTTAGTTGTAGTCTTTGTACAAACAAGTTGTAGAGAGTAGTACTCTCAAGATCGTATGGGAGTGAGAAAGTTAGTGGATAGACCCACAATGCACATTCAATTGTGGAGAGTGGAGTAGGATTTTTATCCGAACCACTATAATTCTCTGTGTCTCTTGCTTTACTTTTCTGCCCTTACTTACTTGTGCACAAACACATTAACAGGATTTTCAAAAAATCATTTCCGCACAAAATATTCACCTGCACACTCACCATTTTTTGTTGATTTCCAAAAATCAGACGACCCTCAAGGTAGTTTGCTGATTTTATCATAAGTCAAAAATGAAAAAGTTTTAAGTGCTCACAAGTCTATTCAAATACCACCCTTCTAGATTAGTTTCGAGTACTTTATCCTAAAACCTACCTCAGGGACCAATAAAAAAAATTATTGGGGGCAAGCGCACTGAGAAATTTTGGGGCGTAAACTTTCCTAAGATATTTAGAGTTAACTCTATGGGACGATACACTGATAACTTCTGTTGATAAAAGAAATCACAATGATAATCAAAGGATAATCATTAACTTTTAATTGAAGGATTAAAGAGAATAACCACCATGATACGAACTGAGACAATAAGCCAAAATAGCTAAGTCAAAGTTGTATGCCATCATGCCGGGCACAAAGAACCATGAACAGAGTGGTGAGTCAAGATGGGCCAAACCAACAAGCCTACAGGGCCAAGTGGAATATGCTCGCCCGTTATGCTCGCCCACCATGCTCGCCACTTTACTTGACACCATGCTAGCCAAGTTGATGGGTCCGAAGACCAGACACTAATCACTGCTCGCTCCTATTGCTTGCCAATGGTGCCTGCCCATGATGCTCACCCATGCCCAATATGGTGCTCGCCCTTGGTGCCCGTCATGTTGCACGCCCATGGTGCCCGCCATGGAGCTCATGGAGCCCACCATAGTGCTCGCCCATGGTGCCCGCTATGTTGCTCGCCCGTGTTGCCGGTCCAACACCACAGTGGATAATGACAAGAAAGCCACCTAAACCCAACCAATGGGGGCAAAGGTGAAGGCACACCAGACATCCCACAAGGACATAAGAACCACAACTCCCCACCCATGTGGAGGACATCAATCCTACAGAGGGTTACTCACCTAAAGAATACTTGGACTACTAAGGAAGGGGACCATCCAAGAAGGTTAGATTAGTCCTTTAAATAGAGTTAGTGGGATAAGTGAGTTTAGGAATGACAAGTGGAGGACATTTGTCACCACCTTAGGCTAATCAGCCTAATCATATGCCGCCTCACCCATGCAAGGGTATATAAATGAGATACACTCTCATTTGTAAGGGGCCAATTTCTCACTCTTATTACAAGAATTTCATTACAATTTCTCTCACTATATCTCTTTCTATATTTCTTATAATTAAATCCAAATTACTATCCTGCTATTGTTTGAGTGATTTAATGTTATAATCAGCCACATAACATCTAATTAAACAAATTGCTCAACAATTTGGCGCTAGAAGGAGGGCTCGAACCTCCGATCAAGAAAAGTTTTGGAAGAAACCTTTGAAGGTTTGAAGTTGTTCATCAAATCTTCAAGAAGACAAAACCCAGAAATCAGTAAGTTGTGTGTAAACTTCGTGGAAAGTAGTAAAGAATTTTTCAACTGCATGTGTGTTTAAAGATAATAATCTTTTTAACACACAAGGCTAGAAAAGAAATTCTCCAAAACGTATCTCCAATACACAATCCCTACCATAATGATAAGACACACTTACGAGAGTTCGTATGATCACGTACCTCCTCGACTAGCCGAAGGTGGAATGGAAAAAAGAGGAGCGGGCACCGGTAAACCGAATTAGCCCAAATTTCGGCCCTACCAGCTGCACTGATCAAACCTCAAATCGAGGCAACCCTGGAGTCAATGGTGAAAACCTCCGAGGATATCGAGAGAGTAATGGCGGCCCTGAAAAAGATTCAGAGGCAACAAGCTGTAGCTACTCACCCACAAATGATACAGGCGGCATCAACAGAGACAAGGAGGGAAACAAGAACAAGCTATCATGCACATGAGGAGGAGGCGAGCAGCAGGCGAGCACCCCTGGCGACCTTGAATGGGAAACAGGAGATGAGCAACCGTTTGGGCCCACAGCATGGACGACCAGACTTACGACCAGCAGGGCAACCAAGTGACCATTAGGAACACCACCAAGAAAGGTCCCGGGGAAGTATGCAAGATAGGCTGGGCCACCAGTCAGCAGGGGAAAGATCTGAACACTCACACCCCCACGAACCATATGAGTCGGAGATGAGGCACCCAGGAGACCGGTGCAAGATCGGCTGAGGAGGTGGGCATCAGAGAGGCTGGGCCCTAATGGGGAAGGCAACCTACAGCGACCTCAGAAGGAGATCGCCCAAAGTGAGGGACTGCTAGGGGCAGCCTGCCAATATGCGGAGCACCCAGAATAGCCTTGAGGAGGGAGATCGTATCGAGGGTTGTCGCTTATAGAAATCGAGAAGTTGAAAAAGGCAGTTGAAGATTTACGTGAACAAGTGGCCAACAAAGAAAAGATAGAATCTTTCACATCCTTGCCGACCTCACCATTATCCACGACCATACTCACAGCCCCGATATAAAAGAAAATTCAATTTCCATCTGTTGTGTTGTAGGAAGGAGAATTGGACCCCAAGGTCCACATATCGAAGTACGCATATTACATGATCTCAATGGGGGCCTCCGATGCAACGCAATGCAGGAACTTCCCCCTGACCTTGGGGGATCGGGCCCATAGATGGTTTTCAGCCTTGGCACCAGGATCGATTCAATCATTTGGGCAACTCACCCAAGAATTTCTATCTCACATCTCTGGGTTTGGAACATATCTGAAGCAGAAACACTGGTTGGCCAACATCACACAAGAAGCAGAAGAGACGGACCAACAATACCTTGAGAGGTTTGACAAGATCCTCTTAGAAGGAGAATCCGTCCGCGAGGACACTAAGATCGTTGTTGTGATGGCCGGACTGAGGAAGGGGACAGATCTTTGGAAAAAGATTCACTTGTCATGTCCCAGCACATATGCAGAATTCTGACATAAAGCTGGAGTGTATGTAGCTATGCAAGAGGCGCTGCAGAAAGAATTGGGCACGAAAGCGGATGGGAAGAAAAATGGCAAGAAGCCAGGTGGGAGTGGTTAGAATCTCAAGGCATTCGGGGACGAGGCTGAATACAAAAGAAAGTTAAATCAGGTGTTAACTACCATTGTCGACCATGTATTCACAGTCGTGAAGGACCGGGACATGCTCTCAGCTCCCCGAAGGATCCGGCAATATAGGAGCAAACTGAACCCAAACAAGTATTGTGCCTACCATCAGAGTATCGGTCACTTCACCAGTGAGTGTCTGGATCTACTCAAGCAGTTATGGAAATTTTATGAGGATGGTAAACTCGCGGAGTTTGTTAAGAAGGCACCAGGAAAAAGACAAAGACAGTCGTGGCATGAGGGTTCAGACGAAGATGGAGACAGTGATGAAGCAGAAAGGGGGCCCAACAAGCAAGTTAGAAGAGGACCTCCAGCACCACCACCCCTCCAAGAACCAAACCGAGAAATAATGGTGCTCGAAGAGATGGGTCCTACCGGTGGAATGGTTGATGGACGCCCACCACCATCAAAGAGATAGAAGAAAGCAGAAATTCGGACAATAAACCAGGTGCAAGAAACGGGGTCAGGATCAAAGGTGATGTTGGTCCCTTAAGTGGTCAAAGTCTAGAGGGGGGTGAATAGACCTTGAGTCAAAATCAAAATTTTCAAACTTTTCGAAAGAGGGGATTCTAGAACCTTACAGTAGCCTCCAAAAGTTCAAAAATAACAAGTCTACAAGAGGTTTTAAAAACAGGACCACAAAGGTTACAGCTGTGGACTATAGTTATCTACAGCTGCAGAGTTTAAAACTTGCAACCAAAAAGATAACTTGTAGACAAGAAATCAGAGGGATTCTCACACTTGAAAGTGTATTGAGAATACTCTAATGTGCAACGGAAAATAAGTGAGTGTTTGTTGGGACAATCTGAGTATTTTGATTAGATCCCAAAACCCCTGATGAATCTGCCTAAGTACAGTTGTTCAGGTTAGTCTAGTTCAGGATAGTTAGGTTAGGAATTCAGTTTAGGAGAAACACGCTGAAGACTGAAGAATATTGGAGTCGACCCAATTTACTGAAGTCTGAAGTGTAATCCATCCTGAAGGAGTCAGTCAGTCTTGTTGTAGATTGCCTGGTCTGAAGCTGAAGATCGAAGCCTGATGATCCGTCCTGAAGTCAATCCTGAAGTACCATTGGCTGATGTTTTTACTGAGTACACTAAGTATACTCAAGACAGAACTTAGTCAGTGAAGAGTAAGTGTAACCTATCAGGCTGTGCTGAATGCACTTAAGACCTGACTTAGGCCTTGGTTCCGTTTATCTGAACCATGTAAGTCCAAAGCAAAAAGGTTACACATACTGAGCTGAATAATCTATCAGGCTGTGCTGAATGCACATAAGACCTGACTCGGGCATTAATTCAGATCACCTGAACCATGTAAGTCCAAAGCAAAAAGGTTATATATGCTATGGGACAAGAGACAAAGAGAATGTCAGTAAGACTCCAATAAGACAAACATTCAGACTGAGTTATTAACAAGAGACTCAGAGTATTGAATGTACGAGGAAGGACAAATGTCTGAAAGTCAACTAGCCGTTAGAACGGAGAGCCAACGATCTTTCGACACGTATGTACGGAGTCTGCGCAGTATTTAATGCGGCATTTAATGAGTCTCAGAGTTGCAGGCGATGGGACAAACTTGCCAGAATAAGCATGGTGATTAGGTCAAACAGTACTTTTAGCCTGCAACCACCCTAAAATAGGAAAGATTTGGTTAGATCTCCTCCAACGGATCTATTTTCAATCTTGCCTATAAATATGGAGAGCCTTGAACCCATTCAAGGCTAATGGGAAATTTCCAAGAGAAAACTATCAACAGTCCAAGTTCTCAAAGCATACTACAAGCAACACTCTGCAATTAAATTTCCCTAGTGTTGTAGTAGGATTCACTCTGTATTTGCTTAGATCGATAGCTCTAATATTTAGCATTGTTTTGTATTGCTAGAGCTATCTTAGTTGGAAACCAGAATACCAAACCACTCAGGGTGTGAGATTGGTTGGTTAGAAGGACTGGGACTTGTAAAACGCCCAGGGGTCAGTTCCTAAGAGAGGAAGTTGGCTATTCGTGTCCCTTGGCACGTAAAAACTAAGTACCTATCCTCAGGGTCTTGAGGATAGCTTCCTGTTAAATCAGGTCGTGGACGTAGGAGTTGGTTATCTCCGAACCACATTAAAAAGTCCCATGTGTGCTGATTTACTATTCTATTCAGGATCATAATTGTCATCATAATAAACTGAACATTCTGCATTGTTTTTACATTCAGGACTGAACCAATCATTCTGAATCTTAATACTGTGCACTCAGCCTTAACCACCAGTTTACTAAGCAACTCAGAGAAAATGTTTTCAGAAACTAAAACGAGTAGAAACCAAGAGCTCACTTTCCGCACGTACTCTAGCTCACTGAGATAGTAGTCCAACTGACTTGCTTCCGAGCAGTCAGTAGGTTTGTTATCTCTACTGAGCTTTCGAGCACATTACTCACACTCAGCTTATCTGACTCGTTACTGAACTGTCCCTGCTGCCCCTGTGGACCTTCAGCATACTGAGTAATTCAGGAAATCCTGACTGAGCGTGTTAGAGCATTTTACTGAGTCTTTCAGAAAAATCTGATATCAGTGTATTCCCCCCATACACTGATTATACTCGTTTTGGGACCAACAAGTGATATCAGAGCAGTGGTTCAAAAGACCACTGACTTTGTTTACCAACAGTTTTTGAGGAGAAACTTTTGGTGGTCTACTGAATAGATCTCGTTTCTGAAAACTGCATATCATGGCATCCGGTTCTAAACGCCTCGAGGTCAATCTTCCTGAATTCTCTATTGACAATTATGACTATTGGAAATTCAGGGTACTCGCACATCTCTATTCCATCCATGATCAGATGCCTCTGGTGATTGAGCAGGGTCCGATCAAATTCATGAGGAATCTTCAGACGACCTGGCCTGTTGCTGGCAATGTTCTTGTTCTAGCCGCCAGAGATGAAGAAGTGGAGAGGTCCGCGCTTAATCCTGATCAGATTAAGCAAATCGGACTGGATAATGTTGCCAAGAATATTATACTCCACACCGTTTCTTACGAGAATTCGGTCAGGCTCATGCATTTGAGAACAGCAAAGGAGATCTGGGATGCTCTGAGGGAGATGAGTGAGGGATCAGAAAAGATCAAGGAGAACAAGTGAGATCTTGCAATCAGGAAGTTTTAGGCTTTCCGGATGTTAGAGGGAGAGTCCATCGATCAGATGGAAGCTCGGTTCATTAAGATGATGAACGAGCTAGCAACCCTTGGGAAGGAGTTTCCCAAGAGGGAGGTGTCTTCAAAAATCCTGAACTGTCTCCCTGAAAGATGGGACACAGGAGTGATCTTGTTGAAGAACACTCAGGATCTCACCAACATTACTCACTCTCACCTATTCTCAGAGTTAAAGTCTCTAGAATTCGACCTCGATAAGAGGAAGAAGAAAGGTGATGTCAGTGAGGAAGTCAGTGAGGAGAAGACTCCTGAAAAGGAAAAGAGCGTGGATCTTAAAGCTACTCTTGAGCCTGAGGCTGGATCTGGTTCTAAGTCTCTGAAGGACATGAACAAGGATGAGCTGGCCTTGGAATACAGCCTGATGGCGCGGTGTTTCGAGAAACTGAACTCTCGATTCGGAAGGTATAAGAAATTTTATACTGACAGACGTGATCGCAGGTACTCCAGCCCCTGGAGATCGAGCCCCCGAAGAGAAGAAAGGAGGGGTTTAGATTCCAGGAGGGATCGCAATGAGCCTGAGCGACGAAGAGATGAGAAGAGGAGAGATGATGAGCCCAGAAGATCCAGCACCAAACCTGAACGATCATCAGGGAGCAGGAGGGAGTCATCAGATAAAAGGTACACTGACAAGAAGTTTGCTTCGGATGTAGATCAGTGCTACCACTGCAAGAAGACCGGACACTATCAGTATGATTGTCCGGAGCTCAGTGCTCGTGAGCGAGAGGATCGGAGAGCCAAGAGAGAGCTCAGGACATCAGACCGGAGAGCATTGCTAGCTGAGGATTCCACAGATTCAGATGGCCCAGGACGCCGGTCCCCTTAACTCTTCTCCGATGAGGAGTATGATGACATCTGCCTGATGGCAGATGACGAGGTATGTTCTTCTGCCTCTTCTCCTGATCACGCACCTGAGCTTAGCTCAGATTCAGCAGGAGAACTCGACCTTCAGCTCGCTCTAGAGCAATTGATGGTTGACTTCTCAAGGCTGCAGGAGACTCATACTCACACAGTGGATGTGAATACACAACTAAGTGGGGAGAACGATCGGTTAACTGAGGAAGCTCTCAGATTAGTACATCTCCAGGAAGAGCTGCTTCATGCTCGGAACAAGCATGATGAAGCTCCACTGGAGGTAGAAAGACTGAAGGGTGTAATCAGCTCGCTGATTGAGACTCGTGATACTGATTTGTTCCTTGCTCAGGAACAACTGATGATTGAGCAAATTGCTCTTAGAGTAATGTTCTAAACTGAGTGGCAAGCTCGCTTTTGTGCTGAGCAAACTACTTGGGATCTTGAGCTGATCTCAAAAGAGAAAGCTCATGAAGAGTTGGTGCTTCAGTACACCACTGAAATTGAGGCCCTGAAAGAAACAAATGGGCATCTTGAGGTTAAGCTGAAGAAGTTATACACATCTACCCAAGTGGTCGATGAGTTAATAAGTTTCTCTCAGCTGACTGATGGTGCTAAAGCTGGGTTGGGCTATGATGCCTCAAAGGACCCAAAGGGCAAGAAGAAGAGAGGTGCTTCAGGGAGCAACTCTCAAAAGAACTTTGTCCCTGCCCTAACTGATGACAAGAGCTCAAGTGTTGCTCGTCAGGACAAAGGCAAAGGGAAGGAGAAAATGCCTGCTGAACCTGTCAGGCAAAGGACTGAGGAACCAAGGTCAAAACCTAAGGGAAAGGCCAAGGCTCCTCATCCTGAGTCAAGGAAGACAGATCAAGGGAACTCCAAGGCTCAGCCTAGGAATCCTCAATCTGGGAAGAACTCTGCTCCTAGCACTTCTCAGGCCCAGCCTAGAAATGCTCAGGGCGGAAGGAAGTCAGGACAGAGGAGGCCTCAGGCAAAGCCAAGGACTACTGAGGTCCAGACTCCTCAGACAGGGCACAGAGCCCATCAGGAGCGTCCCAATCCTCAAAGGAGAAGGACAAACCAGGTGGTCTCTGAAAGGCAACAGAGACCTGACTCCGGCAACACTCAGGCCAGACCTCAAGTGCCAAGAGGTCGGGCCCGAAATGCTCCTTCTCGGGATCAAACTCTGCCCAATGCACCCAGGCCAAGGAGGAACAGGAGGCCCACCCCCAGGAATCAATATAGGGCTCTTGAACCTCAGGCTGACACCCATACACCCTCAACTTCCCAGGCACAAAGGAAGAAGTCTGTGTATGTTGATGTTTCAGGGAGACAGGTTTACACTTCTGATGCTATCAGAACTGTTAAACAAATCTGGATCCCAAAGGGTATGGCTGACTCTGTAGGACCCAATACGAGATGGGTACCTGAGGCCTGATTCTTTTCAGGTCGCTGCGGGCTACAAGAAGAGGAAGGAGGATCTGATGAAGGACTGGTACTTGGACTCAGGGTGTTCCAGGCACATGACCGGATTTCGTGATCTCCTTCAGGATTATGTAGCTCAATAAGGCCCGCAGGTAACCTTTGGTTATAGCTTCTGCACATGGATCTCTTTGGTCCAGCTACTCCTGTCAGTATAAATGGTTGGAAATATACCCTTGTTGTTGTTGATGATTATTCCAGGTACACATGGGTTATTTTCCTGCTGAACAAGAAGGAGACTCAGGTCAAGCTTCCAGAGTTACTCAAGCAATTGAGCACTGAACAGGGTCAGAGCATAGTCAGGATCCGATCAGATCGAGGAACAGAGTTTATTAACTCTATTATAACTGACTTTTGTACTAACCATAGTATAGCTCATGAGACTTCTGCAGCCAGGACCCCTCAGCAGAGTGGGGTAGCTGAAAGAAGAAATCGGACCTTGAAAGAAGCTGCCAGGACCATGTTGGCTGAGTCAGGATTGCCCAAGAAGTACTGGGCTGAAGCAACCAACACTGCTTGCTACACTCAGAACCGATCTATGCTGAACAAACAACATGCTCAGACACCTTATGAAACTTGGAACAAGAGGAAGCCTCGCATCTCTTATTTCCATATTTTTTGGTGTAAGTGTTTCATCCTGAACAATGGGAAAGACCAGCTGAAAGCCTTTGATAGCAAATCTGATGAGGGAGTTTTCTTAGGATACTCCTCAGTCAGTAAAGCTTTCAGGGTATATAACTGTCGGACCCTTTGTGTGGAAGAAACACCTCATGTTGTGTTTGATGAGACTACATCAGTGCATAGGAAACAAGTTCCATGTCCTGACACTGAGGGGGTTACCAAGAGGATAACGAGACTGAGCCTGAAAAATCCTGAATTCAAGATCAAACTTGTCAGTGCTCCCAAAGGATGGGATTATGATGATGATGATCAGGATGGACCTCAGGCCAACCCTCCGCAAGCCCCAGCCTCAGAGAATGTTGAGTCTCAGACTCAACCTGAGGTACGTACTGTCAGTGATGATGCTTCTGCACCTGAGACAGTTACTGAGTCCAACACTGTAGGGGGAAACAATGTCCCTGATATTGGCCAACCCTCAGGAAATGACTCAGTATCCCCTGTTCTTGCTCGTTCCTATTCTTTACCTATTATTATCGAGGCTAACGTTTCAGGATCAGGTGAGGGAACGTCAGCATCTCCCAGTGCTCCCGTCAGCAGGAGGCGGTGGCTAGACGATCTCTCATTGGCAGATATCATTGGTGATATCAATGAGGGGGTCAGGACTAGGTTGTCCTTTGGTGAGAGCGCTATGTTTTGTTGTTTCTTGAGTAATCAGGAACCTAAGAGCATAGAAGAAGCTCTTACAGATCCCAATTGGATCCTAGCCATGCAGGATGAGCTCAATTAGTTTGATCGGAATCAGGTTTGGGAGTTAGTTGAGAGGCCTAGGCGTCAACATGTTATTGGCACCAAGTGGGAATTTAAGAACAAGAGGGATGAGAAGAATGTTGTGGTCAGGAATAAGGCCAGACTGGTAGCAAAGGGTTACTCTCAGGATGAAGGAATCGACTATGATGAGACCTTCGCTCCGGTCGCAAGGTTGGAAGCAATCAGGTTATTTCTGGCATATGCAACATTCAAGAAATTCAAAGTGTATCCGATAGATGTAAAGAGTGCTTTTCTGAATGGTGTACTGAACGAGGAGGTCTTTGTGGAACAACCTCCAGGTTTCGAAGTTGGAAATAAGGTATACCACCTGAAGAAAGCTCTTTATGGCCTGAAGCAAGCTCCGAGAGCTTGGTATGATACATTATCCCAATTCCTGATAGACCACGGGTTCGTGAAAGGAACAGTGGACAGGACCCTCTTCCGGATATTCCAAGGGGAGGACATTCTCTTGGTTCAGATTTATGTGGATGATATAATATTTGGATCTCCTAATCTGAAGCTTTGTGAGAAATTCTCCAAGCTGATGACTGGGAAATTTGAGATGTCAATGATGGGAGAAATGAATTTCTTTCTGGGTCTCCAAGTCAGGCAAACTGACTCCGGAATCTTCATAAATCAGTCCAAATATGCGAGAGATTTGATTCAAAAATTCGGAGTTCAGTCCAGCAAAGTCTCACGTATTCCCATGAACACAAATGAGAAGCTGGACCCTGACAAAGAAGGAGTCTCAGTAAATCAGACTGAATATAGGGCACTGATAGGATCCTTATTGTATCTGACTGCTAGTCGTACTGACATCACTTATGCAGTTGTAGTTTGTGCAAGGTATCAGTCTGATCCAAAGAAGAGTCATCTAGAGAGTGCCAAAAAGATACTGAAATACCTGAAGGGTACAGTCAACTTAGGACTCTGGTATCCCTCTGATGACAACCTAGAACTGACTGGTTATTCAGATGCAGATTATGGAGGCTGTATACTTGATAGGAAATCAACTACAGGCACATGTCAGTTTCTAGGGAGTAAGCTGATCTCTTGGTTTTCTAAGAAGCAAACCAGTGTTGCAACGTCTACTACTGAGGCTGAGTATATGGCGGCAGGCAGTTTTTGTTCTCAGATCCTTTGGCTGAAACAGCAACTGAGAGACTGCCAAGTTGAGGCCACTGAAGTCCCAATTTATTGTGACAATAATAGTGCCATTGCCAAATCCCAAAACCCAGTCTTACACACAAGGTGTAAGCATGTAGACATCAGGCATCACTTTATCAGAGATCATGTTGAGAAGAAGGACATCAGGATGGAAAGAGTCCCTACTGATAAGCAGAGAGCTGACATACTGACTAAGGCTTTTCCTGAAACCAGATTTGTTGAGCTATCAGTAGAATTAGGACTCCTTGACCCAGGCTTAGGAGACTCAATCTGAATCTCTGATTAGAATGCACAAGGTCAGGGGGAATGACTAATATGGACTCAGGATGAAGGGATCTCAGAGAAAATATGAATGGTTGTAGGGGGAACATTCAGTTGAAAAGGATGATCAGTATAGACTGACTAAGATTCAGGACACTGAATTCAGGGCTTGTCATCCTGATAGGTCACATGTGGTATCAGTCAGAATACAAATCTGACTGACTGGTATGTTTCGTGATTTATGTCTAGTCATCTGATTTTGCTTGCATCATCCTTGATACTGTTTGCTGTATTATCAAATCAATTTATTTTGTCATTTAATCCCAGCCATTCATTAAATATTCGGTTATTATTTAATGCAATTTATTTGAATTAAATACGGACATGCTCTGACGCGCACTTAATGCACAGTGGGCGGGAACAGTTTTCGATAAAGTTTTGACCTATTACTTTTGAAAATCCGAAGAGTCTCCATGCATCTTGCGCTTTAATCTTAACCATTGAATCTCAAAAGTCACTATTTTCTGAGCCATCCGATTAAAACTGAATTTTAGTATAAATAAGGGAAGTTTGTGCTATTACAACCTTTATGCACCTAAATCTTTTCTTGATACATTTCTCTCTGTGAACCGATCTTCTTCATTCTTCATATTATTTCCATGGCTTCTCCTTCGGTGGATTCATTCTTTGGAAACCTATTTCACCTAAGAAATGAAATACACTGGGAACCTTTTGGAGACTTTACCTCCAATCATCCCGATATATCACCTGTAAAAGAGGTCTTCAAAAATGCAGGACTTCTGCAATTTGTCACTACCAGACCCCAGAGACTCCATCCCAGACTTGTTGCTGCTTTCTATCTCAAAATGGCGCAGAACAAGGACTCCCAGGAGTGGGAAACATGTATTCCCCTAACTTCATGTGTGAAGGGGAAAGGTGGTGAGGAAGAGATGACCAGGAGGTGGGTCACTCTCAACATCAGGCAGAAGATTAGAGAGGTTCTTAATCTTGCTCATTCTGGACGAAGCCCTGTTGATTATGGGTATGGGACTGAGAAGGATTATCTCCAGTCCCTCTGCGATGGTGATGTGGTCCTGAGGTCGGGCCTAAACAAGTCGGTTCTGAGAACAGAGGATCGCCACTTCTTCGACCTGACAAGTCAGGGAGTTATGGGGATTGCTGGAGGGCCGGAGCAGATCTCGCGGCCGAAATTGTATACGATGATGGCAATCTCTGACGCCTCAGTGCATAACTTTAACTGGGAGGATTACTTCCTCCAATTGCTGGTAGCTGAGACCAACAAAATCAAATACTCGCCGGAGGGTCAGGCGACATTTGAGGCCAAAATGCACTTTGGCACCAAGATTTCTCTGATATTGGAGACCCTGAATCTCGGTGATGTGGATCAGACCCAATCACTCGAGATTCCAGCAAAAATAGATCTCTTCAGAGCTTACTCCAGTGATGCTGGCACCAAGAGAAGACCGAGGACTCAGAAGAAGAAGGCTCAGGCGAGCACGACTGGGAGAGTCATGGCTCAGGCGGGCAAATCTTCAGAGTTCGACATTATGAAGCCAGCGGAGGACAAACCTAAGCCCTCAGGACCCAAACAACAGAAGCTGACATTCCTTTATCCGGGTTCAGGGGAGCGAAAGAAGAAGCTATTGGAAGAGCAAGCTGCTGAAGAAATGATTCAGCATGCACATCCGGAGAGGGTATCAGCTCAGGCTGCTCTTGAAATTGCCCCTATCTCTGCCATTCTGGATGTTGCACCCTGATTAGGGTCATAATTGCATCTTTTTGCATCCATTTCTCTATGGTTTTGATGTGCTTATATTCATATTTGGCCCTAATTTGGTATAAATTGTGCTATTAACCATTTTGTGGCAAGAAAATGTGTTTTGTAGTGAAAATGAGCAAAAACTGGCAAAAGACGAGCAAGTTCGTAAAAGTTCAGAAAATGTGAGTTGATCCAATGGAGTGAAATGATAGACCATGTCGAAGAGTTCGAAGAGAGGGTCGCAACGGAAAAAGAATCGAGTCAATCGGAGCTCTAGAACTCAAGATATGAAGAAAACAAGGAGTCGAGGATCGATCGGATGAATCGAAGCCGGGCTCGAGCGACCAAAGGCCACGTTCGTGCGACCACAAGCCACGTTCGTGCGAGACCCCTCTGGTTCGGGCGGCAAAGCGTCACACGAATGCTCACACGAGCCCGCGTTCTTGCGACCACCTGCTTGTGATCGTACGAAGACTCGGATTTCCAATTTTCGAAGGGCAGTTTCGTCTTTTCGTGCGTTTAATGAAGGGCATTTTTGACCAAGCATTGTGGGCACTATAAATACCTCAAGGATCAGATTTCCAAAAGAATCATCTTCATTAGTTAGATCATTAGGTAGTTTTA
>JAPKLY010000037.1:1848284-1859970 GCA_026898435.1 Prunella vulgaris
GTAACCTATCAGGCTGTGCTGAATGCACTTAAGACCTGACTTAGGCCTTGGTTCCGTTTATCTGAACCATGTAAGTTCAAAGCAAAAAGGTTACACATACTGGGCTGAATAATCTATCAGGCTGTGCTGAATGCACATAAGACCTGACTCGGGCATTAATTCAGATCACCTGAACCATGTAAGTCCAAAGCAAAAAGGTTATTTATACTATGGGACAAGAGACAAAGAGAATGTCAGTAAGACTCCAATAAGACAAACATTCAGACTGAGTTATTAACAAGAGACTCAGAGTATTGAATGTACGAAGAAGGACAAATGTCTGAAAGTCAACTAGCCGTTAGAACGGAGAGCCAATGATCTTTAGACACGTATGTACGGAGTCTGCGCAGCAATTAATGCGGCATTTAATGCGTCTCAGAGTTGCAGGCGATGGAACAAACTTGCCAGAATAAGCATGGCGATTAGGTCAAACAGTACTTCTAGCCTGCAACCACCCTAAAATAGGAAAGATTTGGTTAGATCTCCTCCAACGGATCAATTTTGAATCTTGCCTATAAATATGGAGAGCTTTGCACCCATTCAAGGCTAACGGAAAATTTCCAAGAGAAAACTCTCAAGAATCCAAGTTCTCAAAGCATACTACAAGCAACACTCTGCAATTAAATTTCCCTAGTGTTGTAGTAGGATTCACTCTGTATTGCTAGAGCTATCTTAGTTGGAAACCAGAATACCAAACTACTCAGGGTGTGAGATTGGTTGGTTATAAGGACTGGGACTTGTAAAAAGCCCAGGGGTCAGTTCCTAAGAGAGGAAGTTGGCTATTTGTGTCCCTTGGCACGTAAAAACCAAGTACCTATCCTCAGGGTCTTAAGGATAGCTTCCTGTTAAATCAGGTCGTGGACGTAGGAGTTGGTTATCTCCGAACCACGTTAAAAAGTCCCCTGTGTGCTGATTTACTATTCTGTTCAGGATCATAACTGTCATCATAATAAACTGAACATTCTGCATTGTTTTTACATTCAGGACTGAACCAATCATTCTGAATCTTAATACTGTGCACTCAGCCTTAACCACCAGTTTACTAAGCAACTTAGAGAAAATGTTTTCAGAAACTAAAACGAGTAGAAACTAAGGGCTCACTTTCTGCACGTACTCTAGCTCACTGAGATAATAGTCCAACTGACTTGCTTCCGAGCAGTCAGTAGGTTTGTTATCTCTACTGAGCTTCCGAGCACATTACTCACACTCAGCTTATCTGACTCGTTACTGAACTATCCCTGCTGCCCCGTGGACCTTTAGCATACTGAGTAATTCAGAAAATCCTGACTGAGCGTGTTAGAGCATTTTTCTGAGTCTTTCAGAAAAATCTGATATCAGTGTATTCCCTCCCCATACACTGATTATACTCGTTTCGGGACCAACAGTGTTAATTAAAAACTAATTTAAACAAACTTAACAGCTGAGTGACTTAGACAAGTCTACAGCTGTAGAGTCAGTTTCTTTGTGAACAACACAAAGTTTATGCACTCGATTTTAAAAGAATGATGAATGTAACAGTTAGGTAAATATGCAATACAGAAATATAAATGACAGAAAGTAAATAGACAATATTTATAGTGGTTCAGTGTCTATAAAGAGACAACCTACATCCACTGTTACACTACTTAGGTGCCAAATTCACTAAGATCAATACAAGTAGTTCCCCCTTAGAAGTAGGTTCACTCAGATTCCTATTCTAACAAGAGATTAACTATCCTACTCACTCAGAATACAACTCACAAAGAGTTAACAAAAACCTCACAAAGAGATATCTACACTGAGTAGAAATTAAAACAGGTGAGGGAACAACAACAAAAGGTGTGATTCTTTTTAAGAAAATCCTAACCAACTATCCTATGAATCACACAGAAAAGTAAAATCTCTCTCTGAAAATTTGTTGGCTGTAGATTTGCTTGAACAGAATGCTTGTATGCTCAGGGTTGTTGTTATTGCTTCCTCTGAGGACATCTTCTATTTATAGATTGAGTGATGTGACTTATCTGTTGGGGAATTCAAATTTGAATTCAGGATAAGACTCCTCTCTCTCTATTGGCATGTGTGAAGTGGTCCTCATTCTTCACACAGGATAGTACTGATTGTACTATTATCGTTTTCTTTAGAATTCTGACTGTCTTCAAAATAATCTTCATTATCCTCCAGATTTCTTTAGAAATAACCTCCTCTTAAGTACATTTTAGTGAGTGCATGAGAGCTACACTAATTGTGCTTAAGGGTCTTCATAATCTTCAATTAATCTCTGACTTGTACTCTCTCTTCAAACGGTCTTCTCAACTGTAGGGTCTTCAACCTTCCAGCTGTAGAGTCCTGTAAATACAAAAATTTGTTGTAGAGAAACATTATAGTTGTATGGTCATGTCTGGTTGAATAGTAATCAAGTATACAGCTGCAGACTTCACTTATAACTATAACTTTCAAAAACCAATTTCTTTAGAACAAGTGTTAGATTAAATTAACCAAATAAATATATGTTTTGCACACATTAAAATCTAGCACAATGTACTTAACAATTTCCCCCTATTTTGATGTTGGCAAAACACATCATCAAAATAAATAACAAAAGCAATAAGATATTGCCACAACAAAGCAATAGAAACAAAAGAACACATAAGTAAAGGCAAAGATAAAGACAAAGCAACAAGAAGAGAAGTTGCATAAATAAAAAGGTTCAAGATATAGCTTACAAAACATAATTAGACTAAAAACTAAGTAGTTTTAGTGTCTAATCTATTGAGTCTTCATCTCCTTCTGTGCTTGGGATCAGTATCTTCCTCATCTTCATCATCTTCATCATCTGATTCATTCTGAGGCTTGAATGTTCCTTGTTCTGTCAGCTTCATATTCTTCTCATTTTCCTCAATGTACCTCATCAACATCATATACTCATAGTTTTCGAATTCTTCCTGTTCTTTTCTTGAATTGAATGTGCTCTTTGTTGAGGGGGTTCTCTTCTTCTTTCCTCCAATGAAATGAGCATTGTCTTCTTTATAGAGAGTCCCATCAGCTTTCAAACCCTTGAACTTTTTATACCTATCTTTCTTGAATTTAATCTTTTTGATCACAGTGTGCCTGTTACAAATACTCAGAAACTCTTCCCAAAGTAGATCAAATTCAGACTTCATTACTTTCTCCTTTTCAGCTTCTTCATTCTTTTCTTCAGAAGGTATCATGTTTAATGGTTGAATGTTCAAAGGATAAGCACTGACAACTGCTGTGGATTCCTTAGAATCTTTCATTCTCGGTTTCTCTCTTTCTTCTTTTTCTCTTTCTTCCTTCTCTTTCTTCCTTTCTTGAGACTCTTTCACAGTCTTTTCCCAATAACCAGCAGGTTTTTGAGCTTGAGGGTATTGAGTCTTTGCAGTAGGTTGCTTCCCAGCTGTAGATTTAGGGAGCTGTATAATCTTACTTCCTTTAGAACTTCTCTTCATCTGTTCAGGTTGTTCACCCAGTCTCATAGATAAATCCTTTGACTTTGCAGCTTCAAACTCCTTTGCCAATGATTTTCCAATGTCTTTAACATTCTCCAGGATATTCTCAGTCACCTTATCACTTTCCTTGATTTCTTTCTCAATTCCACTTTCCCCCTTTTTGCCAACATCAATATGTGACAAAATGGTAGAAAGTTTGCTCATTAGATCAGTCTTCATGCTTTCATTACTAGAAATCATTCTAGTCCTCTCATTCTTCATACTTTGAACCTCAAGTTTTAGATTGAAAGAATCATCTTTCATAAGGTTGATATCTGACTGTAGAGAAGTGATTTCTCTTGTCTTCTGAATATTGTCCTGTCTGACCAACTCGTTCTGATTCAGTAGACCATCTACAACAGCTTTAAAGTTCTTTTCCAGTACTCTCTTTTCCTCTAATCCTCTTTCCTCAACTTTCTTGACCAAATCCTCCATTCCTTTTCTTACTTTCTGAGATATTATAGCATCAACCACCCTTTTCAATTGCTTAATAATTTCAGCTTCAATTCCTTTGAAAAAATCTTCCAAATCCTATAACTTTGATACAATTTCTTTGGTGTCATCTTTGGAATTTTATCACTATCTTCTTCTTTTGATTCACCTTCCCTAATCACCAACTCCTTTCCTTTTACAATCTTCTGAGCTTTAGAAGGTACCAACTCTACAGCTGTAGAGTCTTCAGTAGTAGCCTTTCTCTTGCTAGGATTTAAGACAAGATCTGTCCTCTCAGTAGAGAAATCAGCCATATAGTCATCGATATTTTCTCTTTCCAAGGCTGAATAACTCTGTAGGGGAGGAGTGCCTTGCTGATAGATTTCTTCAAGTGTGAACATAGCAGGATGGGGTTGATTGACAATACTTGTGATAAGATTATATAAATCCTTTGCAGTCTCATCAATTTCCTTAGAGGTATCTTCAATGATCTGCTCATCAGCTTGAGCCTCTTGAGTAGGTTGAACATTAATTTGTACAGGTTGAGCTTGAGCACCACCCATTGGTGCATCATCATCATTGCCTTTATCATCATTATCAGGCTTATCTTTAGGCTCTTTGCAGGGTGAATCAGCCTTCTCTGCCTCTTTATCTTTCTCTGAATCAGGCTGTTCAAGATTTGTCTCATCAATATTCACAATTGGATCTACAGCACTAGCTCATGTAGACTCCAACAAAATTGCTTCTTCAGCCAAAGTAGTTAAGCCTACAGCTTCAACTGCTTGATGAATTCCTTCACCAACTCTTTGTGGTATATCCTCTTCACTTTCTGAGCTTACTACCTCATAGTTTGCCTCAGGAAATTCAGCTTCTGGATCTCTCTCAGATCCCATTGCTACTCTCAAAGCTGCAGCTGCAGACTTTGTAATTTTCTGCTTCTCTGACACTTCAGCAACTACTTGCTTTCCTTTTCCTTTATTCTTTCTTAGTTTCTCCGCAAGAAACTCATCAAGAAAATTAGGCTTCATCAGTTCATTCACATCATCACAATTTGTCCAGTCAACAACCCACTAGAACAAATTCCTCTCTTCAACTGTCAGTTTCTCCAATTCTTCCCTTACTATCTTCCAGTCATCAAATTTTTGTCTTTCCTCTTCAAATCCATCTATTCTTTCAACTGGAACAATAGGGAGTTGTTCAGTTTGAACTTCAGGTGCTTCAGTGACTTGAACTTTAGGAATTTCTTCCTCATGCTGTATATTTGCCAAGTCCCCAGTTGTAGACTTGTCAGTTTCCTCTTCTGTAGCTTTCCTTGAGTGATGTTTCTTTTGTCTTCTTTCTCTAACAATCTCATCCTCAGATTTACTGGGTTCATCCACCAATAAGAGTTTCCTTCACACATCTTTCTTTTTCCTCTCATAATGCTTTTGAGGACTAGCAATTGTACTCTTCTTTGCTTCAGATTTTTTCTTCTTTCTCTTCTTAGATTTAGGAGCCATAGGAGCATCCACAGCTCCTCTCTTGAAGTTGGCTTTCCTAATAATTCGATGAACAAGAATAGGTTGTCCATCATGACCATTAATCAAGGAAAATCCTACTTTCTTCAGAATATAATTCAAGAAAAGTCCAAAACCTTTGTTTTTCCCAGCTTTTACCATATCATTACCAATATTTCTAAGTAAAAGCTCTCCTATATCAATCTTAACTTCTTTATCAATTGCAATCATCAAATCCCACATGAGTATAGTACAAGTAACATGAGCTCCAGTTCTACATAACAAACATTTATCAATAGCTTCATAGAGATATACATACTCAACTGCAAGGTCGTTCTTCTTGAATGTCCTCTTCCAATTCTCATGAAACGGCTTCTTTGCAGTGAACTTCCTCCAATATTTCTTATCTTCATCAGCAAAGTTGAGGTTTTCATGAGAATCACCACCATTCCTCAAATGTAATGCTCTGCAGATGTCTTTAGCTGTGATATTAACACTTCTTCCTTTCATCTTCACAGAAAGTGTCTTACTCTCCACATTTACATCAGCATTCTTGTAGAACTCATGTACTATCTTATCATCATAAGTTCCTGGATTATGAGTGAGACAATAATGAATCCCTTGATTCACAATATGTCTTACTACACTTTCCATTGCATCAGTGGGGTGCTTCCTCTGGATTTCTTCAAAGTCGAACAAAGCTCCAAAGATTACTTTCATTGCCATGTCGATTGCTTTTAGAGAGTGAAGGATAGGGAGTGTTTTTATTTTCAGGGGGTCCGAATGTAAAGTAGGATATAAAAGGATGAAGAGTCCTTTAAATACCTTTCCTTAAACAATCATTTAAGACAGAACAAGGGTATAACTGTCTTTGACCTAAAATGTATGAGTTTTTAGATTTCGAACCAAAACTTATAATTAAGTTTGTCCAAAATATAACTCACATGGAATTTAAATCCATTAAAAATGTTTCACAAATTCAATCATTTTATTAATTAAAATGCTGAATAAATCCAAAATGTATGTCACTAAGTACTGACGTTTCTGAATTTGTAGTGCTCCATTTAATTTTCAGAATTTTACAAAGTACTGTAAATTCTCTAAGTTTGCAGTTGACAAGTTTAGAATATGGAAATCTACAGTTGTGAGGAATTTGTAGTTCAGTGCCAAGTCTACAGCTGTAGAGTTACCAACTCTACAGTTGATTGACTTTACAGTTGCACATTTCCTTTTCAATGAGTTTCCAATTTTCTAAGTTTGTCTTTTGCAATTTAGTGATTTTCACAGAGTCTTTTCACAATTCTAACATTCCCAAATTACCTCTCAAGATTGAAAATCTTGATTCACACAAAGGTTTAGTGAAAATATCAGCAAGATTCAAATCAGTATGAATCTTTGTCAATTTCACATCCTTTCATTCAACATGATCCCTTATGAAATGATGCCTTACATCTATGTGTTTTGATCTAGAGTGTAAAACTGGATTCTGTGTAATAGCAATAGCACTTGTACTGTCACAGAATATAGTAGTTTCTCTTGCATCATTCCCATAGACTTGTAATTGGTATTGCATCCATAAGATTTGGGCACAACAGCTTCTAGCAGCAATGTATTCTGCCTCAGCTGTAGAGAGAGCAATAGAATTTTCCTTCTTACTGTGCCATGCCACCAATCTTTCACCTAGGAATTGACAAATCCCACTAGTACTCTTTCTATCAATTTTGCAGCCTGCAAAATCCGAGTCAGTGTAACCATTGTGTTCAATTCCTCCTTCTTTAGGATACCATAATCCTAGATTTTATGTGGATTTGACATATTTAATTATCTTCTTTACAGCATTCAAGTGTGATTCCTTAGGATTAACTTGGAATCTAGCACATACACCTACTACAATCATGATATCATGTCTGCTAGCTGTAAGGTATAGCAATGATCCAATTAACCTCCTATATTTGGTTACATAAACACTTTTGCCATTCTTATCTTTGTCAAGACTCACAGAAGGTGTCATAGGTATATTGGTAGGCCTAGAGCTGTCCATTCCAAATCTTTTGATAAGCTCTTGAGTGTATTTCTCTTGATTGATGAAAATTCCATCTCTCATTTGCTTAACTTGTAATCCCAAAAAGAAATTCAGATTTCCCATCATGCTCATTTCAAATTTCTCAGTCATGAGCTTAGAGAACTTTCTGCATAATTGTTCATTGGTTGATCCAAAGATTATATCTTCAACATAGATTTTAACAAGCAATATGTCATTTCCATGTTGTAGTCTGAATAAGGTCTTGTCAACCATACCATTTTTTAATCCATTTTTTATCAAACGATCACATAGCGTATCATACCATGCTCTTGGTGCTTGCTTAAGTCCATAAAGGGCCTTTCTAAGCTTATAAACCATGTCTTCAGCTGTAGATTCCTCAAATCCTGGTGGTTGTTCAATATACACTTCTTCTGATAGTAAACCATTAAGAAATGCACTCTTTACATCCATTTGTTAGACTGTAAAGTTCATATGTGCAACATAGGCTAGAAATATTCTTATAGCTTCTAATCTTGCAACTGGGGCAAAGGATTCATCAAAATCTATGCCTTCAGATTGACAATAGCCTTGAGCAACTAGCCTTGCTTTATTTCTGGTCACAATTCCATCTTCATCAAGTTTATTCTTGAACACCCACCTAGTTCCAATCACTTTGTGATTCCTAGGTCTTGGAACAAGTTCCCATACTTGATTTCTCTCAAAACCATTCAATTTTTCTTGCATTGCAATAATCCAATTGACATCTTACAATGCTTCATGAATATCAATAGCTTCTGAAGATGAAAGAAATGTAGCAAACATTGCCTCATGGATATGTTTTCTGGTTTTTACAGCATCTGATATGTTTCCAATTACATGCTCAGGGGGGTGATCTTTCAACCAAATCAAATCTGATACTGGTTCTAGTCTTTGATCATTGTTTTCTACAGCTATAGATTCACCTACTGCAGACTCATCAGGTCCTTTTGTTGGTGTTTCTACTTCTGTTTGAACATTCTCATAGACTAAATCTTCAGCATTCTCTAATGGAGGTAACTCAACTATCACAGTGCCAAAGTCTTTGTTGATCAATTCTACAGGAGTTTTGATTTCAACATACTGCTGCTGACTTGTGACTGTAGAGTTGTCCTCTTTAGAGTCTTAAACAATTTTTTCAGAGGAGCTATGTTGTTCATAAAAAACAACATGATGTGACTCTTCCACAATCATTAATCTCTTGTTATACACTCTGAATGCTTTGCTAACATTAGAATAACCTAAAAAGATACCTTCATCTGACTTTGAATCAAAAGTCTTGAGGTGTTCTTTTCCATTATTCAGTATGTAGCATTTGCATCCAAATATGTGTAGATAAGAGATATTAGGAGTCATTCCTTTCAATAACTCATGTGGAGTCTTTTTATAATCTTTCACTATCAACCATCTATTTTGAGTATAGCATGCAATGCTTGTTGCTTCTACCCAAAATTTCTTAGGAAATTTTGCTTCAATAATTATTGTTCTGGCTACCTCTTTGAGTGTTCTATTCTTCCTTTCTGCAACTCCATTTTGTTGTGGGGTTCTAGCTGCAGAGTATTCATGCATTATGCCATATAGTGAACAATGTTCTTCAATGACTTAATTTGTGAATTTTGTTCCTCTATCTAATCTGATATTCACAATCTTCAAGTTCTTTTCATTCTGAATCCTTCTCAATATGCAGTAATTCAAGTGTATTTCTTTCCACTTATGCTTACTGGTTCTACGGGTCAAAAATGATCCATATGCAGTAATTCAAGTATCCTTGATGTGCTTGAGTGTGTCTTGCTCTTGAAAATCTTCTTGATTTGTTTCCCTTTAACACAAGCATCACATAGATGTTCCTTTCTAAACTTGGTGTTTGGCAGACCTCTTACAAGTCTATTATTCACAAGTTCATTCATGGTTTTGAAGTTTATGTGATTCATCCTTTTTTGTCATAACCAACTAACTTCATTGGAACTATTTGCTAGAAAACAGGTAGTTTCAGCTGTGGAGTCCCACTCTACAATGTAAACATTCCCTTATCTAGTTCCTGTCAGTTTGGTGGTTTGAGATTCAACATCTTTGACTACGCAAGTGTCACGTGTAAAGTCTACAGTGTAGCCTTTGTCACAAAATTGACTTAGACTAAGCAAATTATGCTTTAATCCTTCTACCAAGTAAACATCATTGATCTGAACATTTCCTTTGAGTAGACATCCTGATCCTTTAGTTGTTCCACTAGTATTATCACCAAAAACAACCTTAGGACCTTTGTGATCTTTCACATTTTATAGCAAGTTTCTATCTCTAGTCATATGTCTTGCACAACTACTGTCTATGTACCAAATCTCTCTTTTGGTGGTTGTAACATGTCCCTGCAAAATAAAGTGAATTATTTAGAAATCCAATACTTTGGATTTTCTCCAGTGTTACGCTTTGCAATCCAATCCTTTTTAGGAGCTGTAGAATTGTTGGGACAATCTGAGTATTCTGATTAGATCCCAAAACCCCAGATGAATTTGCCTAAGTATAGTTGTTCAGGTTTGTCTAGTTCAGGATAGTCAGGTTAGGAATTCAGTTCAGGGGGAACACGCTGAAGACTGAAGAATATTGGAGTCGACCCCAATTTACTAAAGTCTGATGTGCAATCCATCCTGAAGAAGTCAGAGTCAGTCTTGCTGAAGATTGCCTGAACTAAAGCTGAAGAACGAAGCTTGATGATCCGTCCTGAAGACAATCCTGTAGTACCATTGGCTGATGTTTCTACTGAGTACACTAAGCATACTCAGGACAGAACTTAGTCAGTGAAGAGTAAGTGTTAACCTATCAGGCTGTGCTGAACGCACATAAGACCTGACTCAGGCCTTGAGTCAGTTTATCTGACTCATGTAAGTTCAAAGTAAAAAGGTTACACATACTGGGCTGATGAACCTATCAGGCTGTGCTGAATGCACTTAAGACCTGACTTAGGCCATGGTTCAGTTTACCTGAATCATGTAAGTCCAAAGCAAAAAGGTTATTTACGCTATGGGACAAGAGACAAAGAGAATGTCAGTAAGACTCCAATAAGACAAACATTCAGGTTGAGTTATGTACAAGAGACTCAGAGTATTGAATGTACGAGGAAGGACAAATGTCTGAAAGTCAACTAGCCGTTAAAGCGGAGAGCCAATGATCTTTCGACACGTGTGTACGGAGTCTGCACAACATTTAATGCGGCATTTAATGCGTCTCAGAGTTGCAGGCGGTGGGACAAACTTGCCAAAATAAGCATGGCGATCAGGTCAAACAGTACTTCTAGCCTACAACCACCCTAAAAAGGAAAGATTTGAATTGATCTCCTCCAACGGATCTATTTTGAATCTTGCCTATAAAAATGGAGAGCCTTGCACCCATTCAAGGAAAACGGGAAATTTCCAAGCGAAAGCTCTCAAGAATCCAAGCACTCAAAGCATACTATAAGCAACACTCTGCAATTAAATTTCCCTAGTGTTGTAGTAGGATTCTCTCTGTATTTGCTTAGATTGATAGCTCTAATATTTAGCATTGTTTTGTATTGCTAGAGCTATCTTAGTTGGAAACCAGAATACCAAACCACTCAGGGTATGAGATTGGTTGGTTAGAAGGACTGGGACTTGTAAAATGCCCAGGGGTCAGTTCCTAAGAGAGGAAGTTGGCTATTCGTGTCCCTTGGCACGTAAAAACCATGTACCTATCCTCAGGGTTTTGAGGATAGCTTCCTGTTAAATCAGGTCGTGGACGTAGGAGTTGGTTATCTCCGAGCCACGTTAAAAAGACCCTTGTGTGCTGATTTACTGTTTTGTTCAGGATCATATCTATCATCATACTAAACTGAATCTTCTGCATTGTTTTTATATTCAGGACTGAATCAATCATCCTGAATCATAATACTGTGCACTCAGCCTTAACCACCAGTTTACTAAGCAACTCAGAGAAAATGTTTTCAGAAACTAAAACGAGTAGAAACTAAGGGCTCACTGAAATAGTAGTCCAACTGACTCGCTTCCTAGCAGTCAGTAGGTTTGTTATCTCTACTGAGCTTCCGAGCACTTACTCAAACTCAGCTTATTTGACTCGTTACTGAACTGTCCCTGCAGCCCCTGTGGACCTTCAGCATACTGAGTAATTCAGGAAATCCTGACTGAGAGTGTTAGAGCATTTTTCTG
>JAPKLY010000037.1:1859980-1915191 GCA_026898435.1 Prunella vulgaris
AGAAAAATCTGACATCAGTGTATTCCCCCCATACACTGATTGTACTCGTTTCGGGACCAACAAGAATTGTCAACTCTACAGTTCTTGCTTGATCCTCCTCTTTGAATGCTTGAAGAGAGAGACATATCTGACATATTTCTATTCCAGAATCTGTTAAAGTTAAGTCTTCTTTCAATATTCAATTTGTGAAAGACTTCTTCTTCTGACTGTATAGTTGATTCTGCAGTTGGTTTCAAAAACATGTTTGTAAAATCTTCTTCATTATCATTCATAATCTCCTTGATCTTTTGTTGTCTTCTAGGTGACAATTCTTTGAATGAGTTCAAGAATTTCAAATCTTCTGGCTGTAGGGTTAAATTTACAGCTTCTTTAGGGATTGATTCTTTGATGAACTTTCTTTCTGGTCTAGGAATTGACTTTTGCAAATATATCATCCAAATGCAAGGATTATATCCTATTCCAGTAAAGTATTTTGAGTGTCTTTGCTCAGACAGCATCTTCTTCAATTGTTTGAATGACTTTCCAAAACAGTCTAACTTCTTTTGATAATAATCATTACTTTCTTCAAGATCAGCTATCATAAGTTCTTGAGTTTTGATAGTTTCCTTCAATTCAGCACAGTCTACAGCTCTACAACTTGCTTCATTGAAAAGTTCTTCATTGTCATTTTTTAGACAACTGTAACCTTTTTTAAGTTCTTGTAGAGTCTGCAGTTGTTGTTCAGCATCCTCTACTCCAGCTAACAAAGCTTTAACATGTTCCCTTCCAATATGATTATCTCTTCTAAGATCTTCATTTTCTTCTTGTAGTCTTTGGATTGCACTAAGCATGTCACAGGAAGAATCATTTTCTATAATATAACTTGCTGATGATGAGCATACCTCTTCATCTTTAGCCATAAGACAGATTATTGCTTCTTTATCTGAATCTGTAGAGTCAGAGTCTTCTAAATCTGCAGTTGACTTTTGAGAAGAAGAGGGACAGTCTTCCTGGTTTTTATCAAACTCTGAAAGTAGTGCTCTAATTCTCTCCTTGTCAAACTTTTTCTTTCTATATTTTCTGATTCTCTTTTCTTCATCTGTATACTTCTCAGCTTTTGGGTATGTACAATCTTTGATGTAATGTCCAGGTTTTCTGCAGTTATAACATAAGTAAGTTGAGTTAGGTGCTGTAGATTTCATCTTACCATCCTCTTTTGGTGTGAACTGCTTCTTCTTAGTCCATTTGCCAAACTTCTTGAGCTGCTTTATAAAAAGAGCCAAGTCTTCATCATCAGAACTTGTAGCTACTAGGGCTGTAACCTTACTGCTGTCAGGTTCTTTTCTTCTACTTATGTCAAATTCATAAGCCTTCAGGTCTTAAAAGAGTTCAAAGGTGGATATCTTAGATATGTCCTTTGATTCTCTCATAGCAATGACCTTCATGTCCCATTCAGAAGGTAAGACTCTGAGAACCTTCATATTAATTTCTCTTTGTGAGTAATCTTTAATAAGTGAGTCTAGCTCATTGAGAATCTCAATGAATCTTGACTCAAACTTTTCAAGAGTTTCACCAGATTTCATCTTGAAGTTCTCAGACTTTTGAACTGCTATCATGAGTTTGTTTTCCTTGATTTTTTCAGTTCCTTCTAAAACCATTTCCAACTTTTCCCATATATCTTTTGCAGTTTTACAGTTTTTGATCTTACTAAACACAATTTTATCAAGTGAATGATAAATAGTATTCTTTGCAACATTGACAAGATTGGAACTTCTCTTGTCATCCTCTGTCCATTCCCTTCTAGGTTTGGGGATGATCTGAGCTAGTCCAGCTGATTGATCAGCTGTAGTGTTGACCTTCATAATAGGTATAGGGCCATCTTCTATGATAGACCACATTTCATAATTGATTGCAGAAAAATGTGCTTGCATTCTAATCTTCCATTCATCATAATCCTTAGCAGAGAACATTGGAACCTTGGATTTCACCATTTTGGGAGCCATGCAAGTATACAAGTGTGTTTTTTCAAAAACAAAAAGGATCTAGCTAGGTACTGATCAAAGCAGTGGCAAGTTAACTGCTCTGATACCACTTGTTGGTCCCTTAAGTGGTCAAGGTCTAGAGGGGGCGGGGGGGTGAATAGACCTTGAGTCAAAATCAGATTTTTCAAACTTTTCGAAAGAGGGGATTCTAGAACCTTACAGTAGCCTCACTTCTCACCCGAGAATTTCTGTCTCACTTCTCTGGGTTTGGAACATATCTGAAGCAGAAACACCGGTTGGCCAACATCACACAAGGAACGGAAGAGACAGACCAACAATACCTTGAGAGGTTCGACAAGATCCTCTTAGAAGGAGAATTCGTCCACGAGGACACTAAGATCGTTGTTGTGATGGCCGAACTGAGGAAGGGGACAGATCTTTGGAAAGAGATCCACTTGTCGTGTCCCAGCACGTATGCAGAATTCTGACATAAAGCTGGAGTGTACGTAGCTATGCAGGAGGCACTGTAGAAAGAATTTGGCACGGAAGTGGATGGGAAGAAAAAAGGCAAGAAGCCAGGTGGGAGTGGTTATAAGGCCCCAAAGAATCTCAAGGCATTCGGGGACGCGGCTGAATACAAAAAAAACTAAATCAGGTGTTAACTACCATTGTCGACCATGTTTTCACAGCCGTGAAGGACCGGGACATGCTCAAGCAGTGAGTACAGGGATCTACTCAAGCAGTTATGGAAATTTTTTGAGGATGGTAAATTCACGGAGTTTATTAAGCGACATGAGGGTTCAGACGAAGATGGTGACAGTGATGAAGCAGAAAGGAGCCCAACAGGCAAGTCAGAAGAGGACCTCCAACACCACCACCCCACCAAGAACCAAATCATGAAATAATGGTGCTCGAAGAGACGGGTCCTACTAGTGGAATGGTTGATGGACACCAACCACCATCAAAGAGACAGAAGAAAGCAGAAATTCGGGCAATAAACCAGGTACAAGAAACGGGGTCAGGATCAAAGGTGTTGTTGGTCCCTTAAGTGGTCAAGGTCTAGAGGGGGGGTGAATAAACCTTGAGTCAAAATCAAAATTTTCAAACTTTTCGAAAGAGGGGATTCTAAAACCTTACAGTAGCCTCCAAAAGTTCAAAAACAACAAGTCTACAAGAGGTATTAAAAACAGAACCACAAAGGTTACAGCTGTGGACTATAGAAGTCTACAGGTGCAGGGTTTAAAACTTGCAACCAAAAAGATAACTTGTAGACAAGAAATCAGAGGGATTCTCACACTTGAAAGTGTATTGAGAATACTCTAATGTGCAGTAGAAAATAAGTGAGTGTTAATGGAAAACCAATTTAAACAAACTTAATAGCTGAGTGACTTAGACAAGTCTACAGCTGTACAACCAGTTTCTTTGTGAACAACACAAAGTTTATGCACTCGATTTTAAAAGAATGATGAATGTAACAGTTAGGTAAATATGCAATACAGAAATATAAATGACAGAAAGTAAATAGACAATATTTATAGTGGTTAAGTGTCTATAAAGAGACAACCTACATCCACCGTTACACCACTTAGGTGCCAAATTCACTAAGATCAGATCACTAAGATCAATACAAGTAGTTCCCCCTTAGAAGTAGGTTCACTCAGATTCCTATTCTAACAAGAGATTAACTACCTTTTCACTCAGAATACAACTCACAAAGAGTTAACAAAAACCTCACAAAGAGATATCTACACTGAGTAGAAATTAAAACAGGTGAGGGATCAACAACAAAAGGTGTGATTCTTTCTATGAAAATCCTAACCAACTATCCTATGAATCATACAGAAAAGTAAAATCTCTCTCTGAAAATTTGTTGGCTGTAGATTTGCTTAGGCAGAATGCTTGTATGCTCAGGGTTGTCGTTATTGCTTCCTCTGAGGACATCTTCTATATATAGATTGAATGGTGTGACTTATCCGTTGGGGAATTAAATTTGAATTCAGGATAAGGCTCCCCTCTCTCTCTCTATTGGCATGTATGAAGTGGTCTTCATTCTTCACACAGAATAGTACTGATTGTACTATTATCCTTTTCTTCAGAATTCTGGCTGTCTTCAAAATAATCTTCATTATCCTCCAGATTTCTTTAGAAATAACCTCCTCTTAAGTACATTTTAGTGAGTGCATGAGAGCTACACTAATTGTGCTTAAATGTCTTCATAATCTTCAATTAATCTCTGATTTGTACTCTCTCTTCAAACGGTCTTCTCAACTGTAGGGTCTTCAACCTTGCAGCTTTAGAGTCCTTTAAGTACAAAAATCGGCTGTAGAGAAACATTACAGCTGTAGGGTCATGTCTGGCTGTAGAATTATCAAGTATACAGCTGCAGACTTCACTTACAACTATAACTTTCAAAAACAAATTTCCTTAGAACAAGTGTTAGATTAAATTAGCTAAATAAGCATATGTTTTGCACACATCAAAATCTAGTACAAGGTACTTAACAGATGCCAACATAAGCCAACAACGGAATTGACTTTTCACAAGCGGATCTAGAAGGAATTCTCACACCCCACAATGACTCACTAGTCATCACACCAAGGTGCACCAACTGCTAATGGACACTAGAGCATACACAAATATATTGTTCAATAATACACTTGAGCAGTTAGGAGACTATGAGTCATACATTGAAAATTGCAATCATAGAATTGCAGGGTTTGGGGAAGCTGTGACCATCCCTCTAGGAATTATCCGCTTGTCGGTTGAACTTGTAGCGCTTGAGAATCCCGAAAGGAGGCTGACTAGGTTGATAGATTTTTTAGTTGTAGATCTACTACAGTCTTCCTATAACGGGTTCCTCGATCGATATTTCTTTTCTGAATTTAAAGCTGCATGTTCAACTTACTATTATTGTCTCAAATGTCCCACCCCAAAAGGTGCAGGAATGATTAAAGATGATCAAAAGAAGGCACGTGAATATCTGTTGATGATCAAAAAGACCGTCACCCAGGTGTTGGTATATGAAGAAAATCTCAGCATATTGAACATCATCCCAACAGAAATGGAGATGATGGAGGTGGACCAACTGCTCGAAGAGATGGAAGTTGATCAAGCACCACAACAGGACCAACAACCAGCAAAGCCCATAGAAGTAAACACCGGAGCAAGTGGCGACGCGTCCATGACGGCATTGGAAGGTGAAGGTGATGCGTCGCCAAGAGTACTTGGAGGCGCGGTTAGGATACTAGCCAACATATATAGAGGTTGACATCGACTTGGAAGGACCAATCTCAGACCCACGGTGGAAAGACAAGAAGAGAAGTGCAACCCCAGTCGAAGAGTTGAGGTCCATACAATTTGGATCCTAACAGGGAAAACTTGGAATTTTTCATCGAGTCCGAGTTACAAAAACCCTACAGAAGCAAGATGGAGGAATTCTTGAAAGCCAACCTTGATGTGTTCGCCTGGTCGCATGAAGATATGATGGGAATACCTGTCGAGCATGTATGCCACCGTCTTAAGATTGACCCAACAAAAAAGACTGTCCACCAGAAAAGGAGAAAATATGGACTAGAAAAATACGAAGCATTGACCGTGGAAGTGGAAAAGCTGCTTAGACAACAAATTAATACAAGAAGCGCTATGCCCCCAGTGGGTGGCAAATCCAGTTCTTGTATGAAAACCAAACGGGACGTGGAGACTTTGCATAGACTTCACGGACCTCAATGCTGCCTGCCCAAAGGACAACTTCCCGTTGCCTCATATCGATCAATTGGTGGATAACACAGCAGGGCACGAAATGATGACATTCATGGATGCCTTCGCTAGATACCACCAGATTGTGATGCATCCAGACGACCAAGAGCACACAACATTCTACACAAACAAAAATTTGTTCTGTTGGAAAAGAATATCGTTTGGACTTATTAACGTTGGCGCCAGATATCAGAGACTAGTCAACAAAATGTTCGATTAGCACATCAGTGATACAATGGAGGTCTATGTGGATAACATCGTGGTGAAGAGCCTATGTAAAGAGGATCATTTGGAGCACCTCAAGCAAGCATTCGACATCATAAGGGCTTACAACATGAATTTGAACACGAGAAAGAGCAGCTTCGGTGTGCATTCCAGAAAATTCTTAGGACACTTGGTGAGTCAATGAGGTATTAAGGTCAACCCAACAAAAGTCAAGTGCATAATGGAGATGAAGCCACCTGATTCAGTGCAGAAAGTACAGAGACTCACAGAGTGTCTAGCAGTGTTGAATAGATTCATCTCCAGGTCTGGTGACAGAAACAGACCATTTTTTGAGTCCATCAAAATCAAGAAAGAGGAAGATTTCCAATGGACAGTCGTATGCCAAAAGGCGTTTGAAGAGATAAAGACATACCTGAGTAACCCCCAGGTTTTGTAAAGACTAGTCCCTGGCAAAAAATTATACTTATACCTAGCAGCATCAGAGGTGGCCATCAGATCAGTAATTGGTCCGATCAGAAGGAAAATTTCAACTGCCAATATACTATGTCAGTCAAGCCCTCCACGATGTGGAAACACGATATACTCCAACAGAAAACTGGCATATGCATTGGTGATGAGCGTGAGAAAGTTGCGGCCATACTTCTTTGACCATCAAGTGGAAGTCTTAACCACCTTTCCCTTGAGGCAAATTCTACACCGACCAGACACTGCTGGACGCCTTCTCAAAGGGTCACTAGAGGTCAGCCAGTATGGAATAACCTACGCACCCCAAACAGCGATCAAGGGACAAGCACTCGCTGAATTTATCATCGAGTTAACATTCCCACTAGATCCGACGAGGGGACGTATCTACCCATGACACCTCTATGTAGACGGGTCAGCAATTAGCACAGCAGCGGGAGCCGGTGTAGTGTTAATAAGCCCAGATAGGAAGGTGTTCACCTCAGCAATAAGATTTGAATTCATGGCCACCAACAACGAAGCAGAATATGAAGCGCTGATTGCGGGCCTAAGACTATCATTAGCTGTGGGGGCCACCAGACTTCAGATTTTTGGAGATTCCCAGCTAATAATATCTCAGGTCCAGGGGGAATATCAAGCAAATGATCGAAAGATGATCATCTACCAGAAGATAGTAGCAAACTTAATTTCGAAATTTAAGCAGGTGCATATTGACCCGATCCCCCGACTCGAAAACACTCAAGCTGATTCATTGGCTCGATTGGCAACAAGTACCGGCGAAACAAATATTACAGAAGTCTCCATCACAAAGATAGAAAAACTTTCAACATTTGATTACGTAAATCAAACGTTGAATGGGGGGCAAGAGGCAACAGATAACCAACAAGTGATGGAGGATTGGAGGACGCCTCAAAAAGTACTTAACTACTGGAGTCCAGTCGGAAGATCCTTGGGAGGCACGACGAATTAACAAACAAGCCGCGAGATATACAATAGTTGGAGGGCAATTATATAAAAGGGGAATTTCTCTATCCCTACTCAAATGCCTCTCCCCAGAAGAAGGACAGAAAGTGTTAGAAGAAATCCACGAAGGAATATGTTGAGGCCATGATAAGGGGCAAGCCTTGGCGTACAAAACTATCAGACAAGGATACTATTGACCGATATTAAGAAAAGATGCCATCAAGTACGCCAAAAGATGCTTAAAGTGCCAACAGTTTGCCCCAAACATTCCCACACCAGTGCAAGAGTTAAAATCTATATATAGTCTGTGGCCATTTGCTAAATGGGGTATCGACATGATCGGCCCATTCCCACCAAGAAAAGGTGGGGTGAAATTTTTAGTCGTGGTTGTGGACTATTACACCAAATGGGCCGAAGCCGAAGCCTTGACGATAATAACTCAAGAAAAGATGATAAGCTTTATATGGAAACATCTGAACTGCAGGTTTGGCCTACCGCATCCGATTGTCACAGACAATGAACAACAGTTTGACGGAAGCAAATTGAGAGATTTTTTTGCCTCATGGAACATCAAGAAACACTATTCTACTCCATACCAACCTCAGTCAAATGGGCAGGTTGAAGCCATAAATAAAATTTTAAAGCATATTTTGAAGGTCCGACTAAACGAGAAGAAAGGCAGTTGGGCAGATGAACTGCCAAAAGTGTTATGGACCTACAGAACATCCTGCAGAACAAGCACCAGAGAGACACCATTTACATTGGCCTTCGGAGTCGAGGCAGTCATCCCGGTGGAGGTTTAACATCAAACATGGAGGATTGTTGGATACAATGAAGAAACAAACGAGGAGGATATGGCAGTAGAAAAGGACCTGAGTGAGCAAACATGAACTTCCGCAGAATTGAGGAACGCAGCCTATAAGCGATGAGCAGAAAAATATTACAACTCGCAGGTCAATGATAGAAAATTCAAAATTGGCGACTTAATGATGCGAAAGATACTGGCAGTCCCTCCAGGTGTATTCGGCCCAAGTTGGTAAGGTCCCTACAGAGTAACAATGGGTTGGCCTAATGGAACGTATGACTTGGAGGACTTGCAAGGCAACCCATCATTATATACTTGGAATGTCGCACACCTCAAGAAGTTCTTTCAATAGAAGATTTGAAGATTTTTAAATTTTTTCTAAGTCTTTCCTGCTCGCCCAACATGTATGCTTTAGGGCGAGCAGCTATTAGCTTGTGTAAATAGGAGCCTTATGTAATCAATTTATGAGGAATAAAGAAGATCTTTTCCAAAAGAAAACCGTGCAACCTCATTATGCTAGAGAGTTGATATTTGAGATTGTCTCAAGTTAAAGATCACAAACTAAAGACAATCAAGTCAAACTTTTACAAGGCAAAGGTGATGAGACTAATCCTTCAAATACACTAGAAAAGGGGGCCCACACCAACTAATAAGCCCACATCGTAAAGATGGAAATTAAAATTAAAGGTGTAAATTCGCGATCCCACAAGTGGAAAGTAAGACGAATCGATGAAACACCCACAACAAAAGATGAGCAATTTTAACTTAGACAAAAATATCAACAAAGCAAAAATATAAGCAAATACGATAGAATGGAAATTTGATGATCATTAAATGATAATGAAGTTTGAGTACATGTGGGGCGCCTTTAATGGCGAATATCAAAACAAAAACAAAAACAAGGCAAAAGGATGCAAAAAAATAGCCTAAGCCTTCATTGCCCACCAGGCTGGTCGCCTACCTGCCCGCTAGGTTGGGTGCCTAATTGCTCGCTGGGCTGGTCGCCCTGGTGCCCGCCTATATTCCCTGCAGCAACGGAAGTAGCATTCTCGTAGGTGGTGGGGGAAAGGCCTAGCAGATTTTCGAAGGATGATAGACCTTTAGCATCTATCATCGCGTCATCCTGCTCATCAACTTGTAGAGGTGGATAATTACCACCAATAATTCTAACTCCTGGTGGCATGACGCTCAAATCTACGCCTATCTCGGCAAGATCCCCCACATCAACTACTAGTCCATCCCTGGGAGGACGATCAACAAGGAATTCTGAAAAGTCTCTCTTCAGAGCCTCCCAAGGATCCTCACCTTCGTCGATAGCATGGTGATAAGTGAGGAGGTTTTCGGTAAAGGCATACAAAAAATTGAGGTCAAACGACTCGGCCCGGATTTTAGCAACCGCGGCAGCAGAGTAGACGTTGGTGTACCCAGCTTTATGATCGGCCAATTGGGAGCGGACAGCTTGGAGTTCTTCTTCCAACTTTGCAGCCTTTTCTTGAGCTGCTCGCCCCTCTTCCAACTGAGCTTTAGTGTTCACCAACTCTTGATGAAGACTATCAGCTTCAGCTTTAGCTCTCTCAGCACTAGCAATAGCAGATAGTTCGGCTTCTAGAGAAGCCTTAGCCTTAGCCTCAAGGATGGCAATCTTTTTCTTCACTTCTTCTCTCTCCTTGGCGACTGCATTTTTGAGAAGAGAGTAGGACTTTTCCACGGCAAGGACCTATTCCATAGCACGCTGGGCCGTGGCGAGCGCACCACCAGAGTAGTGCATCACCAGCTGAAGGTTGTCCGTCACCGATTAGCGTTGAACATTGGCCTCTTGAGCCTGCATCCAGTGACGGGCAATAGACTCAGTTGCTCGTCTTATGGGCCCCTGGAGTTCACTCAAAGAGTTGGGGGTCGAGCAAGTGCAAACTGGTGCACGGCCTCGCAGCGGGTGGGGTGACTAGCAGGATCATATCTACATAACCAGTAGGAAATACTTAGAAATTTTTATGAATATGCCCATAAGTATAAGTTGGGGTTAAAAATCTTCGTACTCTGCAGCGCGAACTTGGTCCCATCCCAAGTGAGTAAAGTCGATCAGTTGACTGATGGAGCGTATTCGGGCCGACAGAGATGACGTTCCAGCAAAATGGGGTGTGGTGTGCTACGATACAGCAGCTCGAACGGAGCCTCAGGAACCAGATGCCCTCGAGGTCCTCGCCCTTTTGGAAGGAACATCACCTTCTCGGTCCACCCTAGACCCGTTACCACGTTGAAGGTGATGGCTACCCCCACCTGGTGAGGAGCTAGGTTCCTGGAGATCCTCAACCCTTTCGGGGCGAGGAACACGAGGTGGTTGAGCAGATGAGGTGCTTGCACCCTTCTTCAATTTCGCAGCCTTCTGGGCAGCCAACACCACAGATGGTGGATATCTCTTAGTGCGCGCCATCCTAACCTTATGATTCAAAATTTTAAAGAATGGCCGGATAGCGATTGTAACCGCTGGAGCTACAAGCAAACAAAATAAGCAAAAAAGATATAGAATTCTTTACACAAGAAACTCGGAAAGTCTAACTCAAAAACATTTTACTAGCAGGGCGAGCAACTTGAGCTCGCAGGTGGTGAGGGGTGGTAATTAACACCGAGGCGATCCAGCAACTGAGCGTGTTCAGATATTCAAGCGTCCACTCCTTCTTGTTCCGACGGCACACCAGAATGCAAGTAAACTTGAACTCCACAGAAAGGGTGGTGTTTTTCCAACGCTGGGGAGACAAACGTATGAGAAAGAGTTTGAAAACATTTACCAACTATATTAAAGGCATTCCACCATTGTACACACTAAAATCCTACGCTGCAACTCACCAAACTCAGTAAGGGACATGATGCGCCCCTCGCGCCCTTCATTATTATCCGAAGCCCGCCATTCACCACCAATAAAAAAGAATTGTTCCCTCCAATTCTTCACTTTGTTGGGCACTCCCTCAAGAATCTTAAAGTCGCTCCTCGCCTTTAGGTAATAATACCCGTTGTCTTCCAAGGAGCATTTATTGAGGTAGAGGGCATAGTTCACCTCGGTCGGGGTAAGGCAGTCCTTATACTTTTCGAGAGTGAACACCATGAAGAGCGGCATCAAGTTGCTCCATGAGTTGGGGGTGAGCTGGGTGATCGCCAAGTTGGTCGCCTCCAAAAATCGACCCACCAACGGGTGAAGAGGCAATGTGACCCCAGCCGCCAACATGTGTATGTTGATGGCCGTCAGACCGGCAGGATGGCGATCAGCTCTTTCATTTGGCTCAGGGGCATACATGGTCACATCACAAGGAAGGTTATAGTCTCTCCGGATCGCATCTAGATAACCCGCATCAATAATGCTCGCAATAGTGCTTGCTTTGAAATTTGTGGACTCGTTGGACTCTCTATATTGACGAGAAGGGATAGGGAAATAACCCGCGTATCTCTTATAGTAGGCCGTCCAGTCGAATTCTTGTTCGACACCCTCCGGGATGGTTGTCTCCACCATGTGGGGGAGAGGGAAGTCCAACGATTCAAGCCAGTCTATAATCGATCCCTCCTCGTCACTACTGGAAGCGGTCTCGATGGGGACCTGGTCGACCTCACCTAGGCGAGCAATGGGTTGCTCGACGGCCTGCTTGCGCGATTGCTCGGCCACTTTCTCCTCCACAGAACGCACCACGGAAGCGGCATCAGGGTCAGAATCCACCAAATGAACCGATGAGCAGCCGGCAATGGGACCACCCTCCTCCACTGGACAACTGCCCAGATCACGATTAGAAACGGTGCTACTTGAAGAGGAGGACATCTTGAATACGAAGATAAGGAAGAAAATATGCCCTAAAAGTCGTGCTAACTATTGATAATCGTAGTCTAAACTCCGGTAAAGAATTCTTGGAAAAAATCCGGCGAAATCAAACAAACAAAAACTCCAAGCGATAAGAAGAAAATGAAATAATTCGCAAAAGAAATAAGGATGAATTAGGAAAAAGAGCAAATTATCTTTAAGGACTCTTCAAATCAATCCTAGGAGTGAGTGGAAATTGAAGAAATCGCCGGGAATTTCAAAGGAAGAAGTCACCGAAATTTGTAGAAGAGATCATGAGGAGGAAGAAGACGAAAAATGGGATAAAAAGTATTTATATGTTTTTAAGGTGAAAACGTAAAAAGGGCAAAGTTTGGGGGCTTAATTGCAAAGTTTTTGAAAGTTTACATGATTAGCGCTCCTTTTCATATAACTGATTGGCACACTGATCAAGGAGACACCTCGTTTCCCGTTCCACTGCCCAAACCCAAGGGTCAGAGGGGAGGGCACCACAACAAAGTTGCAAGAAGTCTAGTAAAAGTTGCTCGCCTTCCTGCCACCACCTTGCTCGCCCTTATCTCCAATGATCCATAAAATGTCCCTTTATTACATACAACAACTCCAACACATCCTTCAATATAGAAAATCAAATTGAAGCATGTGCTAGGGGCAAATGTTAATAAAAGGAATCACAATGACAATCAAAGGATAATCATTAACTATTAATTGAGTGATTAAACAGAATCTCCACCATGATACGAACTGAGACAATAAGCCAAATAGCTAAGTCAAAGTTGCACGCCAACATGTCAGGCACAAAGAACCATGAACAGAGTGGTGAGTTTAGGTGGGCCAGAACAACAAGTCTATAGGGCCAAGTGGAAGCTGCTCGCCCACTATGCTCGCCCCCCATGCTCGCCACTTTACTTGACACCATGCTAGCCAAGTTGACGGGTCCGAAGACCAGACACTACTCACTGCTAGCTCCTATTGCTCGCCAATGGTGCCTACCTATGATGCTCACCCATGCCCAATATGGTGTCCGCCATGTTGCTCGCCCATGTTACCGGTTGTTTGCCAAAATCGTGTATGATTTCCACGCAAATGTACGTGGTCGTTTTTGTCGTGGCAAGTTAACCAAGTTAAATATCGAACATAGGAAAACGATGCGATATCAAGCAAGTATTGTATGTTCACAAAGGTGGATAGCTAGGACAGCAAGAAAAATATCATGTTTTCTATCTACTTCAAAAAGTAAAGTAAAAGCTAACTATCACCTCTAGGATGTGAACAAGTTTGGTGTGTACATGGAAGTAATCCTACTATAGTTCCTCTAGTGTCCTATCCATCCAAGCATGCAAAAAGTCTCTTAGTGTCTTAGTCAAGCCAACTAGTGTCTAGATCTCTCTACAACACATGGTAAGAGCTCTATTGGATGTCTAGATCTCCCTACAACTCCCAACACTCCAATTAAGAGGTCTAAGCTAATATGCAATTCTCATTGATCATACAAGCCAAACATCAAACACTTGGTATGCATAGAGTTCTTATAGCTCAATTCTCATTTCATTGCTAAAACATATAAGCCATATAATCCAAATTAACATCCCAAGCCTTCATACAAATCATTAATAAGAGAACTAATCCAACAAGATCACTAATCATGCATAGGATTAACAAGAGACTAAATTCACCATAGTAATCATACTTCCATGCAACAAGGAATTAGCCCATGACTAATTGGTAATGAAAAACAACAATTAACAATCTAAACATCATGATTATGAATTAAAACAATAGAATTCAAGAGAACTTACCAAATGTAGATGGAATTGAAAGACAAGCTACAAACCTCCAATTTGCTAAGTCTTGATCCAAAGCTCAAAAACATAAATCGAACCATAGAAACGAAGCTAATAACAAGACTAATCTAATGGAACAAACGGATTAAAGATCCAATGGATGGATCAAAAGTAATTGTAGAGAGAACTATGAAATCTAACCAATAACCCACTAAGTAACCTCTAATCTCTCTCTCTAAAACTACCTAATGATCTAACTAATGAATAATGATGGAATAATATATGATCCTTGAGTATTTATAGTGCCCACAATGCTTGGTCCAATATGCCCTTCATTAAACGCGCGAAAAGATGAAACAACCCTCAAATTTGTGCAAATCCGGGTCATCGCACGATCCCTAATTGGTGGCCACATGAACCGGGATCGTGCGAGCGTGCGTTCGAGCCTTAGCCACATGATCCAGAGAAGTTTTGCACGAACCCTGACTTGTGGTCACACGATCCAAGCTTGCCCTATTCGATCGATCCTTAACTTCCTCGTTTCCTTCATATCTTGAGTTCTAAAGCTCCGATTGACTCGATTCTTTTTCCGTTGCGACCCTCTCTTCGAACTTTTCAACATGGTATATCATTTGCCTTCATTGGATCAACTCAAAATTTCCGAACTTTTACAAACTTGCTCGTCTTTTGCTGGTTTTGCTCATTTTCACTACAAAACACAACTTTCTTGCAAAAAAGGGTTAAATACAAAAAGTATAGTATTTTAGGGTCAAATATGAATATAAGCACATCAAAATCATAGAGAAATGGATGCAAAAAGATGCAATTATGACCCTAATCACCGGTCCAACACCACAGTGGATGATGACAAGACCGCCACCTAAACCCAACCAATGGGGGCAAAAGTGAAGGCACACCAGGCATCCCACAAGAACATAAGAACCACAATTCCCACCCATGTGGAGGACGTCAACCCCACAGAGGGTTGCTCACCTAAAGAATACTCGGACCACCAAGGAAGGGAACAATCCAAGAAGGGTAGATTAGTCCTTTAAATAGAGTTAGTGGGTTAAGTGAGTTTAGGAATGACAAGTGGAGGACACTAGTCACCACCTTAGGCTAATCAGCCTAATCATGTGCCACCTCACCCATGCAAGGGTATATATATGAGATACACTCTCATTTGTAAGGGGCCAATTTCTCACTCTTATTACAAGAATTTCATTACACTTTCTCTCACTATATTTCTTATAATTAAATCCAAATTACAATCCTGCTATTGTTTGAGTGATTTAATGTTATAATTTGCCACATGAAATCTAATTAAACAAATTGCTCAACAACTTCAATTCAAGTGTTTGAAAGTAAATTGGCAATATCTTAGCCGATGACAATGAGCACACCACATCACCAATCCGCTAAGATATCATCAAAGTCTCTTGAATAATGTTTTCATAACGAAAGTCGCAAAGAAAAATTAACAATATATTAGCTAACGACGATGAATGCACCACATCGTCAATCCGCTAAGATATCATCAAAATCTCTCGAATAAAGTCCTCCAATCGAAAATCGCAAAGAAAGATTGAATATATCTTTGTCGACGATAAGGAATGGACCACATCGCCAATCTGCTAAGATATCATGAATGTCTCTTGAATAAAATCACCCGATCGCAAGTCATAAAGAAAGATTGACAGTATCTTAGCCGATGACAATGAGCGCACCACATCGTGGATCTGCTAATAAAGATATTATTAAAGTCTCTTATCAAAAATTATAAAAAAAACCAACAACATCTCAGCCGACGGTGACGAGCACACCACATCGTTAATCTGCTAACAAAGACATTACCAAAGTCTCTCGAAAGAGATTCATTGCTCTTATGCAAAATTTTGATAAGTTTGGAGTGAATTAAAAACCCACGAGACCGAAAACCTATATTCTCTTCAAAAACATGAAAAATTAATAGGTATTCAATCGGTAACCGAAGAAGTCCAAGTCTTTTCTAAGTCAAGTGTCTCTTATTCAAAATCAACGAGCTCGAAAGAATTAAAACCGACAAACTGAAACCCATATTTTCTTTTGAAACTCATGAAATTGATAAAAGTACGAGTACAATGAGAAGTCAAAGTTCTCTCTATGTCGAGTGTCTCTCATTCAAAATTGACGAGTTTCTTTCAAAACTCATGTAATTGATGAAAGTACGAGTCCACTGAAGAAGTTCAAATACTTTCTAAGTCGAGTGCCTTACATTCAAAATTAACAAGCTAGAAAGAATTAAAACCCAAACACCAAAACTCATATTTTATTTCGAATCTCGTGAAATTGATGAAAATACAAGTTCATTGGAAATATTTCAGTAGAAGGGTACCACCTTTGTAAAAGATCTTGATAACTTTAGATGTGCAATCGTACATGAAAAGAGATGTGAAGATAGAGTCGTAGATGCTGGTTTCTTTGAGTCATGGCAACATTGATCCAATACATTCTCCATCCACTCCCAATAGCCTTCCATAAAGTGAAATTTGCCAGAAAACTCCATCGATCCTCTCCAAGTGGCTTGGTCCGGCTTCGTGACCATGCAGCGTCTCAAAGATGGTAAACAGTCACATCCTTGACATCCAGAAAACCTCTTGCGACCAACAGTCTAAGAGCAAGTCTTCATCCAATGACGGTTATTGCTTCGCATAGTCGCCAATTATAGGCTCCTAAACCCGCAAAGGAATTTCTTTCTACAAAGATTGATGTTTTTTATTGAGAATCACCAAGGAATGGACTCCGAAAGACGTGGTAGAGTTATAAAATAAACCATCTTAAAACCTGTGATATAGGCAAAGAAATAATTAAATGTTAAAAAATTAGTCAAAAATTAATTGATAATGTAAGTTGCTTGTCTTAGGAAAATTGAAATCTTTTTTTAAAGTTCATTATTACAAATAAAATATTGGACTTGATATATATTTATTGTAAATTGGGCTTGATTTAAGACCAAGATAAATAGCTCTGGATATAAAGCCCAATAGGAATAGAAAAGGGCCAAGTCTTCTTTTCTCTAAATAAAAAAGGTAAGACTCATATCCAAATTCTGCCTTTTCACCACTACGAGCTAACCACGCTCAGGTCATTGTGCCTCCATCTTTTCACTCGCCCGAAGGTTAGTCTCTAATTGGTGTATATTGTTGTCGCCTCATATCAATGGGAAATTGAAACAACTCTCTAACCTACTAGTTGAAAATCGAAGCACTGAGTTCAAATTGAAATCACTCTCCCACTTGGTCAGAATTCGAAGCCACAAGCACTGTCATGCTCAGAAGCCGGCGATTGGGTCAAGATACACATCATCGCACCCCGGTATCTCTGCAACACTATTCTCACAAATGTGAGCCATCACCTTTTGCAGCTTCTCTCCGACGATAACATGCCGCCCTCTCTGTCAATAGCGACTGCCGTCCAACGCACAAAGAATCAGCATCATACAAAATGGAGACCGATGCCACCACGCAAATCAAATCTCCACCACCACAGTCAGAAACCACCGCCGCTGCAAGGTCTTGCTACTCCAGCCATACCTCTCATCTGCTGGCAACCTGTTTGCCTTTTTTGTGTATCGCATTCACGCAAGCAGGGAAACGAGGCTTAATTTAGCAATTATTAATTGTTTACAAAGGTGATTAGCTAGTGAAAATAAGAAATGGTCTTGGTTTCTATCTACTTTCAACAAAGAAGAGTAAATTCTATCTATCACCTTGGAAAAGATTAACAAATATTGGGGTTGTGTGCATTGGAGTATTTCATCTATGGTTCATCTAACAACTTATCAATCCTAGCATGCATAAGATCACTTAATGTATTAATCAAGAATAGAGACTCTATCAAGTGCTTAGTTCTCACTACAACACCTAATACTCCAAATGAGAGGTTCTTAGCTCCTAAACAATTCTCATTGACATAAAACAATAACACAAACACTTGGTGTGCACAAATCTCAATTAAGAACTTAATTGAATTAACTCAATTAGGATCAAAACTTCCAAGTGATTACACCAAGAGTTCAATTAATCATCAAATTAGAGAATTAATCCATCAAGATCACGCATTCATGCATAGGATCAACAAGCTATTAAACTACACCATAGAATCCATACACCAATGCAACAAAAGGATTAGCCCATGTCTAATTGGCACCTAACTACAACAATTAAGCTAAGAACATTCATGATTAACACTAATATGAACGAAATCACAAAGATACTTACCAATTGTTGAAGAAATAGAAGAACAATCAAAATACCACCTATGGCTATCTCTCAATTCGAAACTCCAAATGCTAAATGCTAGTGTAGAAATGTAGAGAATTCAATGGGAAATCTATTACAACGAACGGATTAATGATCTATTGGCTGGATTAAAAGTAATCAAAGAGATAAGGTTGAAAATTAACTTCTAACCCAATTGGTAACTACCTCTAAACTATTCTAAGAATGAAATGAACAAAAGTCCCTCCAAAATCTGATCCTTGTGGTATATATAGTGGTCACATCATTAAGACTCAATTGCCCTTCATTAAATGCGCAAAAAGATGACTTTGCACCTCAAATTAGTCAAAAACCAAAGGTGCGCTCTAATAGAGATGATCCTCTCGACCACTTGCTTTAGTGTGCTAGATCAGTGCATTGTTGGCGCTTGATCAGAGTGTTACTCGCGACGTCCGTTTTTTACTTTTTCCATTTCGATCATATGGCTCGTCCAAGGTTCCTAGGGTCTTCCTCTTGATCATTTAAGCATCCTCTAGTCGAATGCCACATAATACATCACTTAATATCATGCTCATCTATCAATGTAGTATCATTTAATCAACAATCTACACAAACTTAATGCACACATAATCAAATCAATAATTCAAGATCCTCACTAGGAAGTATATAGCTCAACTCTCAAGTGTATGAGGTGCACTCTATCATCACACAAAATACATTCACTACCATAAGCTTGGCAAGAGTCTCAAATTCTCCACCACTTAATAGACAATTCGTTCACAAATCAATGAGGATTTTCTTAAGGTTGTAGTGTTGGCTCTTTGGTAGGGAAAGAAAATTTGGATAAAAGTGACTACATATGTGTTGATGGATTTCGTTAATTGAAAGATTAATGGCTGTTAATTTGTCTAGGAATCCACCAAATAATAAACAAGAAATTGTGTTCTTGAGTAATGAAAGTAGAGAGAGAGAGAGTGAGAGCTAGTGAGAGAAAATAGTTTGTATTATGAGAACTTAGAGAGAGAAAGATACACAAGAGACATATTTATAGGTTTGCATGTGTGAGGTGGCACCTTGTGAGCCTTCTTGGCTTTAAGTGCTGACAAGTGTCCTTGACACTTGTCTTTACTCATTGTTATGCTACCTTTACAATGCTTCGTCCTACTACACTACTACTTGCTCCTTATACGACTAGGGTCTGTGTCTTGGAACTATGTGAGCTTCCTTGCGAGCTTTGTTGTCTTGTGCCATATTGGAACGATGTAGAGGCTGACTTCAGCTTGGTCTTCCTTGATTAGGGCGCTCTACCCTAAAAAAGTCGAGCTTCTGGCGAGCTTCTTTCTCTTAGGTTTAGTCAGTTATTTGACTTGGTTATACTATTGTCTGGGCAAGCTTCTTAGCCTTGATCAATTAATCCTGTGATTAACCTCGAGTAGTTCGCCTATCAACATTTGCACCCCAACTCGTCCACATCATGATATTTCTAATTTGTGGGCGAGATCATTCATCTCTTTGGACGAGAGCTCGAGTGTTGGCGAACTACTTCTTGGTTTGGTGACGAGCGTCTCGGCGAGCTATGGCGTCGTGCACACCTTTTTAGGTCTTAGTTCCCGCTCCAATCATGGCAATACTTTCAAATTCTTTGCACATAGGTCCTTGACCTTTTAGAAAACTATAGCTCGCACCTTTGCCTATAAATACGAGAAACCTCCCTCATTTCTCACTTTTATTCTTCCAAACTTTTAGAGCATTTTTCGGCGATCGATTTCCCTTGCACCCGACGGATTTTTAAGGACTCAAAAGGTAGAACACCGTTCTTTCTTCTTTTCTTTTCTTTCTATTGCAGATTCCTTTCGTCCCTTTCTCATTTCTCTTCGAATTCCTGGTGTCGTTTGGCATTCCTGGGAAATTTTTTAACTCTCCAGCTACTTTCCTTAACTTTCCGGTGACCGTGACTATTAACTCCGACCATCTCGAACGTAATAATTAAAATTTCTCCACCATTAACTTAAACATGTCTAACCAATCTTCGACCCGAACAATTTCAAAACGCAACCCGGGGAAGAGACCCATGACTGAGAACCTGCCAATCCCCCAGATGACTCCTATCTTGATCGAGTCGGGTTCTGGGGCGAGCTCAGTAGCTCGCCCAGATGCCGGTGAGTTTTCGAACGAGGTCCGGACTGATTTAGGGGAGAATGCTACCAACTCCGGAGGTGGTGAGGAATCAGGTCTTCGCGAGCTTTGGAAGGACTTCGCCCGAGGCATTGATGAGGTCATTGCTCATGACGAGGCCGAGGTCACCGAGACTCAGGAGGAGGTCGCCGAATCTGGTGACCAAGCGAGCGAACTCATCCGCGAGCTTGAGGAGGAGGAGGATGACGATGAAGAGGTGGAGGTTACTCACGAGTATCTTCGCTCCATCAATTTCCATTCCCCCAACTCCTGGAACATCAAGTCCCCTCTAATATCGTACATGTGTTCGATTGGGCAGAGTATGTTGGAAGACATGCAGCGACCTTCCCTCTACCCGGAAGAACTTTCCGAGATGTCGCTGGCCAATCTAATTACAAGGCGAACGAGGTTCAAAGTGTCATCAATGAATATTCTCTTTCCAAACTTCGCAAGAAATATCGCATCCCACTAGATATTTTCTTGAACGAGCGAGCCGATTTGCCTCGGGTTGGATTGATCGCCATCAACATTCACACCTTGGAGGCCGGGCTTACTTTACCCATGCACCCCATTATTGGGCAATTCTTGATGGACACCAACCTCGCCATCACGCAGCTTACACTGAATGCTTGGAGCAGTCTCCTGGCGATGTTGTCAATTTTTGGGTTGGAGGTTACAAGAACCGGCTAACCACAGTGGAGATCAACGAGTTGTTCACCGTAACCCGACAGGCTAAGGATGGCAAGGGGTATTACTACCTGAAAGCTCGCCCGGGAGAGAAGTTCTTAGGAATCCTCCCTAATAAAGTCCGCAATTGGAAGGAGCAGTTCGTCTTTATCGGTGGGGATTGGCGAGCTTCTACCAGTCATAATGGGCGAGGAGGGCGTATTTATTCTTCTGAGGAATACGGAGAAGCTAGCAGTAGGTGGCATATTTCGGTGTACGTGAGTTGGATTAGATTTACTAATCTAATCTTCTCTTTTGTAGGTCCGAAGCACCACAAATCAAGCCGCGGCCGACCTGAAGTTTCCGTCGGCTTTAACTTCTTGCGTACTGTGTGCTACCTGCGGGAGTTGAAGGATCGAGACGTCAAACACTTGTGCCAACAACATTGCCGGAGACTTGCCAGTGTTTTGACCTCGCCGCACCACCTCACTGCTCAGGGACCGGAGCCTCAAGGTTTTCAACTCTACATAGTCCGCCCATTTGTTAGCAAAGCTCGTCGAACTGCTGATCTCAATTTTGTTTTATTTGTGTAGGCGAAGGCGCGGTAGTTGCCCTCCCACCAATTGAAGTTCTTGAAGTTTATCACTTCCTTGCTCGCCAACTTCAGATGAGCAAACCTCGCCCAAATCGCATCGGGATCCCATCTGGTGCCGCCTTGGAGATGACCAAAAAGGCTGAGCTCACCGGGACGGCTCCTTCTGCTGACAAGACTGGGGGCTCAAGCTCATAGAAGAAAGCCCCGGCCCCTTAGCAAACTAAGGAGCAGGTCGCGAGGACCAGGAAGGAGTCAGGCCGGGGTGGCTCCAGATCTGAGTGAGGTTCTCAGCCTCCAACCCATCAGTCCAAAAGAGGTCTCCATCGCGGGGATGGATCGAGAGTGAGCGAGGAGGAGGTTCGTACTCAGAAGCGAACCTGGGTCGGTTTACCCGATAAAGTCACTGAACGGAGCGATTGGGGAGGCTCCGGATCGGGTCATGGTGGCTCAAGGCGATCTATCGTTCCTCATTCTTCTCCAGCTCCTCCAACTCCACAGAGTGCGCCACCACCGTCTCCCTACGGGATCCCTATCAATGATGACACTCTCCTCGAGCTCAATCCCGACCGGTTTGGGTAAGTGGGTAGTATATATTGAAGTTAGATGTTGACTATTTCTTCATTTTATTCTAACTTTTTCGTGATTGCAGACATGCTCCTACCGAGTTCCCCTATCGCCCAGATGCTTTTCACAACACGGAAAGGTTAAAAGCCTTGGCGTCTGCGAGGGAACTTCCACCTGGATTAGCTCGCCGAAACTTTTTCTGAGGCTCCCAAGTATCTCCCGGCCTCTGAGCTCGCCCTGATTGAGAAACAGAAGCCTGCGGACCGGGTGAGGTTGGCCATGCATTACGCTTGTGCAGCTTTGGCTGCAACTCAGCTCGTCACTGATGATATTACTACCGCCGACCAAGCCCGGTACGAGTCCAAATCTCTCATCGCTCGGTTAGGGGACAAGCGCAAGAAAGCTGTTGAGGAGCTCGCTGGGATGGAGGAGAAGGTGAAGGCTTCCTTGGTGGCGGTGCAAAATGCTTTGAGGAAGCTGGAGAAGAATCAAGCTGATTTCAACCATCAAAGGGTTGAACTTGAATCAGCTCGCTAGAAGCTCGCCGCCAGGGAGGAAGAGTTCACCAAGATGAAAGATGAGGTGAACATCGTCCGAGAGTAGAGTAAGGGGAACTTAGCGGAGTGTTCTAGCTTGCGCGAAGAGGTCGCTGCGAAGGCGCTTGAGATCGCCGAGCTCCGAGGCCGGGCTGATGCTTCAATTTCACCAGAGGCCCTGGAGCTCGCCAAGTTGGTTGCCACGGACCTTGGCTTCATCCTTTGTTTTGCTGAAGTAATCTGTGCTTTCCAGTAGGCTCGGATGAATAAGGATGATGAGTGGGAAGCATTGGTGTCAGAGTTCGACGACTGTCTGGCAAAGGCCAAGATTCCGGAAGGCACTGAGCTGAACATTGGTGACCTTGCCGGGTATAGAATCAATCTGAACTCCGTCCGGGATAGTTACAAAATCATTCAGACTTTCGAGGTCCCGGTTGTTGAGGCTGAGGATGAAGTACGAACTGAGGAGCAAACTCCCCCTACTATTGAACTGTTGCATGAAGCTTATGGGACCTCATGTTTGATACTAGTGTGCTGGACACTAGCGGCCTTACTGGGAATATCACTGAGCTGCCAAGACTCTCTCCCCCAGTTGGCCGAGCTGTTGGTGGCGAGGTCGCCCATGAGGTCGCCCATCCTGAGGTCGCAACTGATGCCTCCGCCACTCCAACTCCTGATGCCCCCTCTGCTCCCGACTCTTAGCTTAGCTCAGCTTTCCCTTATTTTGCTTTTATTTCTTTTGTCCAAGTAGGAATAGCTCGTCGGGCTCGTATAGCTTACCCAGAAGAAGCTTCTTTTTGTAGTTTAAAGATGGCTAGCTAGTCGGCCTTTGTGACTAGCACCACTACTTATACTTGAAAATTTTTCAAGTACTTTTTAGTGAAGTTTAACTTTTTGTCCGAACTCATCTATTTAAATTTCACTCACATTATATCTTTTATTAGCTCGTTTTTATATCTTTAGTACTTATTCATTCGTCTTATTCCACTTCGGGAAGCGAATCTTTTTGTTTTACGTCACATTCGACTACGAATTTGTACTTTACTTACTTAGTACATATTCTTCGTCTTACACTACTTAGGGCTGCGAATTGCTCGTCATAAACCACTTAGGGTAGTGAGTTGTACTATTTTCAATTCCTTTGGGCGATTGGGTTTGAAGAACCTTGCCTTAGATGTTTTTAATCGTCTTTTTTGTGAATTTTTCTAACTGAGGGCAGTAGGCGCTTAGTGATCCTTTGAGAAGGACACCTTCGCTGACCTTGGGTGCTTCGGCCTTTGCCTTGAGCTTTTTAGATTATAACATTTTGGACCTTGGTCCTTGTGTATTACGAAGCTTTGAACAGTTGGTACTTCTGGAAAAATTCTAATTTTCATATAGTAACGTAATTTACACTGGTTGCCATCAACATTTCTGATGCGAACCTTCGACTAGTCTGTTACAAAATTTTGTTCCACCTTCTTCTACTGGTAAAATTACTTCAAATGTGTTTGATTAGGGTCTTAATTGCATGTTTTTGCATCCATTTCTACATGGTTTTGATGTGTTTATATTCATATTTGACCCTAAAATGCTATACTTTGTGCATTTAACCCTTTTTGGCTAGAAAGTTGTGTTTTGTAGTGAAAACGAGCAAAAATCGGCAAGAGACGAGCAAGTTTGTAAAAGTCCAGAAATTGTGAGTTGATCCAATGGAGGCAAATGATATACCATGTCGAAGAGTTCGAAGAGAGGGTTGCAACGGAAAAGGAATCGAGTCAATCGGAGCTCTAGAACTCAAGATATGAAGAAAACGAGGAAGTCGAGGATCGATTGGACAAGTCGAGGCCGAGCTCGAGTGCAGCCAGGCCAGACTCGTGTGACCATGAGCCCGCACTCGTGCGACACACCTCTGGTTCGGGAGATGAAGGCTCGCACGAGTGCTCACACGAGCCTGCACTCGTGCGAGGTGGCTCTGGTTCGAGCGAGATCAAGCCACACGAGTGCTCACACGAGCCAGACTCGTATGGTCATATGCACGGGCTCGTGCGACGGTTCGGATGATCCCAATTTCGAGGGCAGTTTCGTCTTTTCAAGCATTTAATGAAGGGCATTTTGGACCAAGCATTTTGAGCACTATAAATACTTCAAGGATCAGATTCTCAAGGAATAATCCAAGTCACATTAGTTCATAATCATAGTTAGATTCTTAGATTAGAGAGAGAGAGGTAGTTACTTGTGGGTTTCTTAAGATTTCTTCTCACAAATTCTTAGATAACTTTTGATCTACCGCTTTGATCGTTGATCAGTTAATTCCTGCATTCTCGTCTGGTCTAAGGCTACATTCTCACCGATTGAATTTCAATTTCCATTGTCGGATTGCTAGTTAGCATTTTAGAGGTAAATTGTATCTTTCCAATTTTCATTGTAATAGGTAATTCTCTTTACATTTCTTGCTTAATGATGATTGTTCCTAGCTTAATTGTTCTAATGTTTACTCAATTAGCCATGAGCTAATTCCTTCATGTGTTAGTGTATGATTCCTATGGAGTAGTGTAGTGACATGTTGATCTTTTGAATGCTTTGAGTTGTTGTATGATCAATTCTCTACATTAATGGATTGAATGAATGCTTGCATGTGTAAATGATAATTAGGGCCATTAGGGAGTTAGTCTCTTGCGAAAGTAGAGCTATTTTCCTAAACTTTCTTGTATTAAGGTCAATGCATATCAAGTGTTTGATAAAATTCCTAAGATAGTGAGAATTATCTCTAGTGAATTGGATGAACAATTAGAGGCTTTGATATGTTATTAGGGAAACCTTTTGCATGTTAGAGTGGCTTGCCCATTGATTATACACAATCTCATTGCATGATAAAGTGATGCTTCACTACATGAAACATAGGATAGTACACTAGCACATATCTCTCACATTTGCTCACTTTGCAACCCAAGGTGATAGGTAGTTTACTTCTTTGACGCATTAGTAGACGATAGATACCTTTCCCCTTTATTGCTTTGTTAGCTAGCCAATTGAAACAACGAATTTTCCTTACAAGTCCCCGTCTCCTTTGGGTTCGATCTATATTAAAACTTGGTCAAGCTTACCACGCTAATAGCGAACACGTACACTTGCGTGAGGACTCATTTACACCGAACAGTGTTGCGCTCCACGTACACGATGAAGTTTTCCCTTCCATGTCTTCAAGGTCATATGTTCTGTTTGCCCAAGCCGTGGTGACTCTGAATGGTCCTTCCCAATTTGGTCCGAATACGCCAGGCGGAGTTGCTAACTTCCTTCTTAGTACCAACTCCCCTACTTTAAACCTTTGATCTCGAATCTAGGAATTGTAGTACTTCTCCACTCTTTGCTTGTAGGTGGCATTCTTCAGTTCCGATGAAGATCTGATTTCTTCGAGCAGGTCTTTCTCTACTGCCAAGGCTTCATCATTTTCCTTCTTTTCGTATCCAACCACCTTCCAAGTTTTGTTCTGAACCTCCACTGGTACAACTGCTTCTGTCCCGAAGGCTAAGGCAAACGGTGTTTCCCCGATACTTGCTCGGTACGACGTTCTATATGACCATAGAACCTCCGGAAGTTCATCTGCCCAGCTTCCTTTCTTGTCCTCGAGGTGGATCTTTAATACATGTTTCAAAATTTTATTCACTGCTTCAACCTGGTCGTTCGACTGCGGATGGTACGGAGTTGAGTAGTGTTTTTTGATATTCCACGAGCTGCAGAAATCTCTCAACTTCAGAGCCAAATCCTTAGGCCGTGTAATAGGGAACATCCGAGCCTTGAAGCCATACCGCCTACTCTACTATCGTCGAACTGTCTTCCATTATCCGTCACGATTGATTGTAGGAGTCCGAATAGACAGATTAGATTTTTCTAGATGAAGCTAACCATCCTCTCCTGCGTTACCGTTGTAGGTACCTCAGCTTCAGTCCACTTAGTGTAATAATCCACTGCTACTACAGTGAACTTTACACCGCCTCTGCCAGGTGGGAATGGGCCGATCAAGTCGATACCCCATTTCACAAAAGGTCATGGGCTGAATATCGATTTAAGTTGAGTTGCATGAGAGTGTATATTAGGTTCGAATAGCTGGCATTTTCGGCACCTTCGGGCTAAGCTGATGGCATTTTTTCTGAGAGTGGGCCAGTAGTACCCTGCGTGACTTCCGCAAATTCCTTGGTGGATTTCTTCTAAAACCTCGAACCCTTGCTTTTCAGACAAGCATTTGAGTAGGGGTAGTGAGAATCCACGTTTGTAGAGTTGACCATCTATCAACGTGTATCTGGCTGCTTACTTCACTAGCCGGCTAGCTTCCCACGTATCTTCTGGGACTAATCCATCCTTCAGGTAAAGACAAGCATTTGAGTAGGGGTAGTGAGAATCCACGTTTGTAGAGTTGACCATCTATCAACGTGTATCTGGCTGCTTGCTTCACTAGCCGGCTAGCTTCCCACGTATCTTCTGGGACTAATCTATCCTTCAGGTATTTTTGGATCGGAGTGCGTCAATCTTCGCCATCTTCCTGCCCCCACTCGAGGTCTGGATTATTTTGTAATCAGACGTCGAGGGGTCCTTCAGCTTGTTGACGACGACCTCCGTCAAATCTGCTTCACCGTTATTGGTAGCTAGTCGGGCTAGTGCATTAGCTAGTGTATTCTCCAGTCTTGGGATCTACTAGATGTAAACCTGCTTGAACATCGAGATCAGATGTGCTACTATCTTCTGGTACATTATCATCTGTTGATCCTTGGCTTCGTATTCTCTCCAGACTTGGGATATTATTAGCTGGGAATCACCAAAAATATGAAGGTTGGTTGCCCCCACAGCTAATGATAACCTAAGTCCAGCAATGAGTGCCTCGTAACGGATTGCTGAAGTGAAGACTTGTCTGTCTAGGCTTATTAGTACTACACCGGCTCCTGCTGCTGTGCTGGTTGATGATCCGTCTACATAGAGGTGCCACGGAGCTATACGCCCCCTCATCGGATCTTGTGGGAAAGTTAGCTCAACGATGAAATCGGCGAGCGCTTGTCCCTTCATCGCTGTTCGGAGTGCGTAGGTTATACCGTATTGGTTAACTTCTAGTGACCATTTCAACAAGCATCCTGCAGTGTCCGGCCGGTGTAGTATTTGTCGTGGTGGGAACGTCGTCAACACCTCTACTGGATGGTCGAAGAAGTAGGGTCGCAATTTTCTAACACTCATCACAAGTGCATATGCTAGCTTCTCTGTTGGGGTGTACCGCAACTCTGCTTCGTGTAAGACTTGGCTTATGTAGTACACTGGTAGGTGTGTTTTGCCCTCTTCTTGGGCAAGCACCGAACTAATAGCTACCTCCGACGCAGCTAGGTACAGGTACAGCTTCTCACCCGGTAATGGCTTTCATAGGATTTGAGTATTAGCCAAGTATGCTTTGATGTCCTCGAAAGCTTTTTGGTACTCGTTCGTCCACTGGAAGTCGTCCTTATGCCTGAGTCTATTTGCTTTGATTGCTTCGAAGAATGGACGACTCCGATCGCCGGACCTGGAGATGAACCGGTTCAAAGCTGCTAAACATCCGGTCAACCTTTGAACCTTCAGTACTGAGTCTGGTCCGCTCATTTCAATGATACACTTGACCTGCATCGGATTGACTTCTATTCCTCTTTGGCACACCAGGTGCCCCAGGAATTTCCCTGAATGTACGCTGAAGCTGCTCTTCTTTGGATTTAACATCATGTTGTACTGGCGTAGTATGTCGAAAGTTTGCTTTAGGTGGTCGAGGTGATCCTCCTTTCGCAAACTCTTGACAACTATGTCGTCCACGTACACCTCCATGGTATGGCCTATATGCTGATCGAATATCATGTTCACCAACCTTTGGTAGGTAGCTCCCGCGTTGATAAGTCCGAACGACATCCTGTCCCAGCAGTACATGTTCTTGTTGGTGTAGAACGTCGTGTGTTCCTGGTCATCTGGATGCATTACTATTAGATGATAACCTGCGAAAGCATCCATGAACGTCATCATCTCATGGCCTGCAGTGCTATCTACAAGTTGATCAATGTGGGGTAGTGGGAAGTTGTCTTTTGGGCACGCCTTATTTAGGTCCGTGAAGTCGATGCACAGTCTCCACGTTCCGTTGGGCTTCTTCACCAGGACTGGGTTTGCTACCCACTGCGGGCACAGTGCCTCCTTGATCAACTTGTTGTCTAGTAGCTTCTTGACCTCCGTGGTTAGAGCTTCGTACTTGTCTAGTTTGTACTTCCTTCATTCCTGGTGGACAGGTCTCCTTGTCGGATCTATGTTGAGTCGGTGACATGCATGCTCCAACGGGATTCCCATCATATCTTCGTGGGACCAGGCAAATACGTCCAAGTTGGTCATGATGAAAATCTCCATCTTTGACCTATACAGCTCGGGTAACTAGGAACCTATAAAAAGTTCCAAGTCCCTTTCTGGGTCCACCTGGATTGCTGTTAATTCCTCCATGGGAGTGGCCTTCCTCTTTTGGTTCTTCCATCTTGGGTCTTTTAGGAATTCTTCCAGGTTCTCCTTCACCACTGGTTCTTGACCTATTCGAGGTTCAAGGTCTTCGCCACCTTCTCCAACTTTTGCAGGTTCATCAACTTTTCTTGCTTCTTGAGGGGTTGGATTGCATGGCCTCTCATCCGGGGATAGTTCTTCAATTTGGGGAGCTTGATCAACTTCCATTGGCACTGGTTCCTGATCTCCCGCAGGTTCTCCAGTTTGATTTCCTTCGACTCCTTCCATGGGCGCCGACTGTGGGTCCTGCGCAGGTTCTTGCACTTGGTTGGCCTGGATTTCTTCAACTCCTTCCATGGGTGCCAGCTGTGTGCCTTGCGCAGGTTCTTGCACTTGCTCAATTTCAGTTGTCAACTCCGGCAAGTCGCCTACCTCCATCAACTCGGTTTTGGTCGAGATAATGTCTAGGATGTTTGGCTCATCTGCCGGAATTTGGACATTTTCTTCAAGTATGTAAACCTACGTTACAGACTTCTTTACTTGGCCATTATTCATTTCGGGACCATCATCCTGATTTTTTGTGAATGTTGTTGTGAATGAAAAATAACTAGAATGAGGCCCTATTTATAAGTGTAGAATTCTAAATTTACAAGCCAGATTTGATGGGCCGGAAGATATGATTTGAGATATATTCCCAAAAGATGTCAGATTTGATAATCTTCAAGAATATTTGTAGATATATTATTTCTTGGGTTTTTTTAAAGATCAGACTTGATATCTTCGACTTTAAAGATCCAAAAGAATTAATTCAACTTTTAAGACCCAAAATATTTAATTGAACTTTAGTGGCCCAATTGGATTTATTGGGCATTTGAGGTCCAATTCAATTTATTAGGCTTTCGAGGCTCAATTGAATTTATTAGGCTTTCGAGGTCCAATTAGATTTATTAGGCATTTGAAGTTAAATATGACTAATTAAACTTTAGAGGCTCAATTTAGTTTATTAGGCTTTTGAGGTCCAATTCAATTTATTATTTAGGAATTAAATATATCCAAATTCTCAATAATAAATTTAATTTAACACGTAATTTCTACATGTTATTTTTATTTCAACATTTAATTTTGATTGCTTACAAATGCCCCTTCGCACTTCATTTGTGTTTCTATTGTCAAAGTGGATGAATTGTGAAATTTCAACACGGTTCTTGCACTTGACTTGAAATTTGGATTTTTTATTTTGAATTTGTGGTGAGTAAAATCCTCTTCTATTTTTTAGTTGTATTTGGACTTTAGGTTAGTAAGCCCAAATATTGTGCCAATTAATTCCATTGCCCAGAAGATATTCGTATGATTCCACATCTAAATTTGCTTGTATATATATGAAATCTTACTCAGGATCTATAAAATCCATATATTTTGGGTGCAATCTATGAAAATTGATATTATCTTGAGCATATCATATCTTTTATTCCCAAATTCACAAAGATTTAATCCTATTTCTTTTGTTATTTATAGGGCACTTTTGTTTCTCTTTCATCATCCGAGCAATAGGTATGCTTCTTATCTTTCTTCACTCTCATCTCTTCTTTCTTTTCATTTTTTTTCTCTATTTTTTTCAGACTGCATCGGTGATTTAGCAATAATTCCTCATAATAAGCAAATAGGGAAATGAAGTTTTGATCTTGAGGCGGTGCTACTGTGGATGTGAGAACAGTAGTTGCGTTGGTTTCGGATCGAAGAAGTACAGCGAGTAGAGGCTTTGACTCTGGTGATGACTGGCGGCACAAGACGTGCGTGATTTCAGTTCCCAAGGCGCATTTGATGTGCAGTGATGGCAGCGCGACTGTGGGCGTGAGATTGTTCTGGTTTGTTTCAAAGATGGCGGCGCTTTTGCCGGCGACTTTCTAGTGGTGGGAGAGGGAACAATTTTCTGGATTGGAGAGGAAAAGAGTGGTGTGCGATTTTTGTCTGTGTGATGCATCACGACAGCATGTTGGCTCCGACTGGTGGCACTTGATGGTGGTTTCACGCGGCGAGGATGATGGCCCTCTGTCCCATTTCAAATCGATGAGGTAGGTGACAGACATCCCGGGATTAAATTAGTGAGAGGGGTGTTGCAACCTTGCGGTTTTCTTCGATTCTAAGTGGTGTGATGGAAACGGTTGGATTAGGGTAATAATTGCATGATATTCAATCTATTCTAGCATGATACTGAGTGGTTTATGTGCATTATTGACCCTAATTTGATATATATTGTGTTATTCACCTTTTTGTGCAAGAAAGTTGTGTTTATAGGTTAATTCGGGCAAAATCGAGGAAATCACGATTAGAAAGACAAAAGGACGTGATCCGAGCACTTGGGGAAGCTTAAATGATCAAGAGGAAGACCCTAGGAAGCTTGGACGAGCCATAGGATCGAAATGTAAATTTTGAAAATGGACGTCGCGAGTAACACTCTGATCGAGTGCCAACCATGCATTGATCGAGCGCACTAAAGCAAGTGGTCGAGTGGATCATCTCTCTTAGAGTGCTAGCCCACGCTCGACCAAACACATTCAGCTCAAGCAGCGCTGTCCGAGCGGTGCAATGAAGATGTCCGAGCGCACCTTTGATTTTTTACTAATTTGAGTGGCGAAGTCGTCTTTTTGCGCATTTAATGAAGGGCAATTCAGTCTTAACGATGTGAGCACTATATATATACCACAAGGATCAGATTTTAGAGGGACTTTTCTTCATTTCATTATTATTTTGGTAATCCAACGTTCTTCAAATCTTCATGCAGTCAATTCCAAGCATTAATTATGGATAGCTCATTAAATACTTGCTTGGAATTAATGCATCCGCCCTTGTAATTTGTGTCATCCTAGGTTGTTGGTTGCTTCTGACCTTGGTACTGACACGTCAGTCTGCTTTGTCAGGTCCGTACGTAGGTGGCAGCTTCTCATTAGTCTAAATCTGAATGTTCTCAGATTAGTCAAATGGCTCTATTGAAGTCCACTGTCACTTTTTCAGGTGACTTGGAACATTCCTTTTGTTACATTTAACACTTCATTTAATTGTTGCAACTACTTTCTTAAATGTTGTGGGAGAATTTAAGTTTCAGGTTACCTCTTCACGGTGGGGTTAGAACTCTACTGAGTACCTCAGGCTGGTTAGACTTAATCCTCTTAGGTGTTCTTCTCCTTAGGTAGGTATATTTACTAATTGCTTATCAGGGTAGTTGATATTCTCAGGCGAGTTCTTCCTATTTTCAACTGGCTTGTGCTATCGAACTAGCCTGTCAACTATAATGTTTTATTAATATAGCCTCCTAACAGTTAGGTTATTTTTCTAAGCTTATTACAACAAAAATACAAGTATTCAATCCTAGAGTGGATTGCTCCTGTTGAATCAGGATCGTGGACGTAGGAGCTTGAGTCTCTGAACCACGTTAAACCCCTTGTGTGCTGATTTACTATTTGCATCCTTATACTGTCATATCATCAGATTAAGCATTTAGAATTGTTTATGGCTCAGGGAGAATCAATCTTCACAGTCCTTAACTACGATTTCCAAGATAAGTTAAAAACATTTTCAAGAAACACTAAAACGAGTATAATTCAGGGCTCACACTTCCGCACATAATAAGGCTTTTTTAGATAGTTATCCAACTGATTAGCTTCCTGAGCGGTCAGTAGGTGGGTTATCTTTACTAAGCGCACTTAGAGCACTCTTTCATGACTCTGCGTATTTGGTTCATGAGCTGTCAGTCCAAGCGACTTCAGTCTCAGTGAGCATCGTCAGTTTAAGTTGACTGAATTCCTGAAAAGGGAAAATTGTTATCATTGTATTCATCCTCCATACACTGATGCAGACTCATTTCGGGACCAACACGTGTTCTCTTGATATATGAATTGATAAATGAGTGTAATCAAAGAACAATTCAGTAATATTCGAAGAACAGCTGAGTAATACCTCATGCTATATTCAACAATACCCAAAACTTAATATATAAATTTATAAATGAGTATACCCAAAGAATAATTCGCCTAAAACATAACTGAGTAATACCCAAAAAACAAGATAGTAATACCCCAAGAATAACTCACTAATACCCCAAGAACAAAGTCTAAATAATGCCCCAAGGAAAACTCACCAAGTACCCAAGAACAAGTGTAATACTCCTAGTAAAACTCACTAATACTCAAATAACAAGTCTAAGTAATACCTCAAGAATAAGTCTAAGTAATATCCCAAGAACAACTCACCAATACCCAAGAACAAGTTTAAATAATAGCATAAGAAGAACTCACTAATACCTTAATTTACTAATACCCCAAGAATAAATTAGTAATATCCCAAGAACTACACACCAATACCCCAAGAACAACTCACGAATACCTCAAATGCCAAAAAATACGTAGTAAGGTGTGTACTGTGTGTTTTCAAAAATTAAAATAAAATTTAAAATCCAAGTACACACAAGTATTTGTGTGTAAAATAATATCTCATATGTTAATGTTGATTGTGTAGCTACTAAAGTAACTCTCACATTAAAATACATGTGAAAATGTATAATGGTTTTTTATATATAAAAGTTTCTATTTTGAATATTTAATTTTGATATAACTTTCATTTTATCAGTATTATATTTTATATAATATACTTCATTTATAAGTAATGAGTATCAAGATTTATTTATATCTACCCGGATCTTTTTTTTTTATTCTTTAAATCCTTCATCACTCATTTTCTTCAATTTGAGGTGTAATTTGATATATTATATTTTCTTAATAAATTCAAACACACAAATCATGTATTGTTTTTCATAAGAGGCAAATTATTTGGTAAATGTTTTACTTTTAAAATTTTATTTTATATTTGTAATAAATGGTTTTTTTCTTATACAACAACATAAAAAAGTATTTTAAAAAAAATTAAACTTTTTTATAAATAGAGTAGATATATAGATATATATATATATATATATATATATATATATATATATATATAATTTAGAAAACATCCAAAACAATTGTTTATATTCCTTTCACGCTCATATTCTTCAATTTGAAAAATAATTTGATGTATTGTGTTTTCTTATTCATAAAATTTTTACATCTTCCATCCACCAAAAGTATGCATATTTTCTAAATAAGAACAACCAATTTATAACACGCTTCAACCATTACTTAATCACACATATGTAATTGAGTTTATAGTTTACACTAGTTCACTTTATTCATAAAGAGACTCCATAATATCCATAATTATCCTTACTTTACCTACTATATCTATATTTTTCTTAATTTTTTTAATTTGAAAGAATATTTTCCGTAAAATTTGTGATTATGCATATAAGCATATTTTTCATGGGTGGGATAAGGGTTATATTTCAAAAGAAAATAATTATTAGATAAATTTTTACTTTAAAATAAATACTTACTCTGCCCACCACTCTTATACTGATTTTTCATTTTGGATTGTCCACCAATCATATTTTTCTGAAATAAACTAGACTCATAAATAAAAATTTAGGTTTACTATACTTGCATTTTTTTTTATGTTATCTATCTTTTTAATATAATGTTACTTTCATTAAATGTTATATCCAAAAAAATATAACTAAGTCCATGATCAGAGGGAGTATTTAATATTTTTTTATAAAAAAATAATAGTTTTTTTTTTTTTGTATGACATACAAAAAATTATCTAATTTTTAACATCTTGTTATTAGACACGTATATACTATATATAGATATATATGTATCTAAAAATAATATTAATGTCGTCCCCAAAAGTACAATATATGTGGTATTTTTGGGGGCACTACTCTTAAAAAAAAGTGTAATGAGTAGAAATGTGTAAGATGAAGATTGTGTGATAGAGATTTTGAGGGTGGAGATTTAAAAGAATATTTTCATTTTGGGAATATTACAAACTTTTGTGGGACAAATTAAAAAAATATATATGCAAACTTTGGTGGAACGGATGTAGTATAATTTAAAAATATTTAAAAAAAAAAAATATTGTAGATGCAAAAAGTTAAACTTTGTACCTATACCAAAAAGAGAGATAACTTAACCACTTGAACTATACTTATAACTACATGTTTCGTGAAAATAATATTATTAACACAAAATTGATATGCAATTTAATTTATTCTGATCAAATACAAATTTGAAGTGTTCTTTCTTTAATTTAATTCTCTGATTCTTCTTTTTGAGCTTGACTTTTATTTGTGGACATAATCTTGACTTTAGATCTTGTCAAGAGTGGATGTGGTGATTTACAAAGGTTATCCAAGGAAAAATGCCTTATTGTGGATCAAACGCTTCTTTTGATGATTTTCGGGATGAATGTTCTTGAATTTGATGAAGAACGTCCATTACTCTTCGAGTATGCTTTGACAAAAAATACTTGACCTGAGGGGTTTTGGACCTTAATCTTGGATAAAATAGTGTTTTCGGCAGATTTGGATGTAGAACACACTAAAGATGGTCTTTGAATCTGCTAATCTTGAAGAACTCCTTTGAGGAAAAAGCTCGATCGGAGATATTAGTCACTTATTTTTGCTTGCTTTGATGAAAAATGCCTCTAAATTTTGCGAAGAACGCTTTTAAATCTTCAAATCTGATTGCAGAATACTTTGTATTCGTCTTAACTCCAAGCTCTATAGTTGAGTTGTTGTTGTATCAAATCACATGAAATGGCTCATATTTATATGGTCGAAAAGTAAAAACTTTCCTTCTTTAACAGTGACATATGTAGGGATGTCAATAGGGTGGGGCAGAGATGGGGGTCAATCTCCATCCACGTCCCTGCGATCGCGGGTAGTAGTGTAAACTTCGATTCTAACAATAATCAAATCGAATATTTGTAATCAAATTTGAATCATAAAATTTCGAATATGAATATCGAACAGAACAAAAAATATTTGATTTATTTACAATCCTAGATGTGAGTGATTATTTGAGAGATATGTACTTATGATATCTAGGTTATGATGATTAATGTATCATAAATTTCTAATAGACTTACATCCTTAAAATAATATTTTTTATTACATATAAGGCTCCGTTTGGTAGTGTGTAGAAAATTAGTATGTAATGGTGAGATTTCAATTACTAAGTGTGAGATTTATATTAAATTTTAGTGTTTGGTAATAAATATTTAAAAGTAGATTATTTTTGTATTCTTATTTGGTAGGGTGTAGTTGGTATAATTTAATATTTATTTTTAATGATCCAATTTTTTTTATTAGTGTTTGGTAGGAAATATATGTGTTAATATTGAGCAAAAAAAAATATTTTCAATAACTAATAAGACCCACAAAGTAAAATACAAATATGCCCACATATTTATATGTATAAATACTTTTCAAACATTTCATCGAACACCTTGTATACATCCTCCTCACCAAGAATCGTAGAAATTTTGTCCAATTTCCAGTTCCCCGATTTCAGAAACAATTCCCAATTCTAAATTTCTCAACAAGAATTGCCTAAAAAACTAAATTTCAGAAAGAGTTCCATGGATTTCAAATCAGAGGCGTCCTGTTTCGTTATCTTTCAATCAATGGCGTCGAACGGCGGGGCAAGACTTGCTGGAGCAATGGTGATTTCTGGTAAGGACGCCGGCGAGGATTGCGACTGCATCGAACAGGTTTTGGGCTATTTCGGATGCGTGCAGTGGCTGGAGGTGGTCGCGATGGGTGAGCGACGTGTGATTTGAGGTTGTTGCAGTGGATGTCCGACGGCCTTGACGCGGTGGAGAGGTGTGATAGTTTTCGGCGTGTGCTTTTGACTAATTTCTAGTGAAGGCGGGGCTTCGATTCACGGTGAGATGGTGTCGGGTTCTGTAGTGATGGCCGGCGTCGATCAGGCAAACGGAACGGTGATGGTCCATGATTCTGGATGTAGAAATTCTGTTTGCCGGTGGGAGCGATGAGGGTGGAGGTGGAGGTATATCGCGGTAGTAGGTGAGGCAAATTTCTTATACGAATCACTGTTAGAAAAATATTACAAATCTCCCCTCCACCCCATGATTTGTACTACACGTTCAACAGTGGAAATTAGAATTAAAATAAGTAGAAGAACTACCGACCCGGAACTGTTCACCGGGTCGGAGATATGTACTACATCCTACCAAACTTGTTATTAACACTGAGAAAAAGGGTATATCTCACCTATTTACACCTTACCAAACGCAGCCTAAAACTAAAAAGTTATCCCACCAACCACTAAAAAATTATAATGTATTTATCTTATAAAGTTAACATTTATAACAATGAAAAGTTAACCTTCATTATATAGAAAATTATCTTAACCACCTTCTGAAAAGTTACAATATCTAATACTGAAAAGTTACCCTTCATATCACTAGGAGTTCATACTTATACAATCGAAAAATTGCAGCGGGTTATAAGAAAAAGTTAAACCAAATAACATTAAAAAGTTACCATATCTAATGAAGAAAAGCTAATCTTCATAACATTGAAAAGTTGTTCCACACAACACTGTAAATTAAATATACCTAAAAAGCAATACCAGTTAAGCAAGCTTTAAGTGAAAAGTAACACTAGCTATAGGTGAAATATTACACTTGTATTAACTAAAAAGTTATACAAGTTTTAAGTAAAACTTACATAAGTTTTAATTGAAAAGTTACATTGTTTTAAGTGAAACATTAAATTAAATATAACTGAAAAAGTCACTTCAGCTTTAAGTGAAATATTGCACAATTTTAACTGAAATGTCACACTAGTTATCCAATTTTTTAAACTAGTTTATCTATAAATTGGTCAAATGATCAAGGAGGCTCGAAGGATAGAGCAAATCTAATCCTTACGCGATCGCAAAGTACATGGAAGAGGAGCACAAGATTGTGTTCCCTGTAAATTTTTAAAAAATTCTCGCCCAACACTTAAAGGCTACAAAGGTAGATCTCATCATAATCGAAGCCTCATACAAGCTATTTGAATCTAGGAAGGATGAGGTTATTGTTGTGAAGCCTATTGAAAACTACCCAGTGTTGCAAAAAAAAAAAAAAACCACAGCCTCTGCAAAGAAAAAAAACCGTTTAAATATGACTGGAATTTACTGGGGTAGGCAGGTGGGGCGAGTGCATGGATCTAGAGTCCATGTAATTGGTGTATATAAAACTGTTGGGACAATCTGAGTATTTTGATTAGATCCCAAAACCCCTGATGAATTTGCCTAAGTATAGTTGTTCAGGATAAAATAATTCAGGATAGTTAGGTTAGTAATTCAGTACAGGAGGATCATGCTGAAGACTGAAGAATATTGGAGTCGACCCAATTTACTGAAGTCTGATGTGTAATCCATCCTGAAGAAGTCAGAGTCAGTTCTGCTGAAGACTGCCTGTACTGAAACTGAAGAACGAAGCCTGCTGATCCATCCTGAAGTCAATCCTGAAGTACCATTGGCTGATGCTTCTACTGAGTACACTAAGCATACTCAGGACAGAACTAAGTCAGTGAAGAGTAAGTGTTACCTATCAGGCTGTGCTGAATGTACATAAGACCTGACTTAGGCCTTGGTTCAGTTTACCTGAATCATGTAAGTCCAAAGCAAAAAGGTTACACACATTGGGCTGAATAACCTATCAGGTTGTGCTGAATGCACATAGGACCTGACTCAGGCCGTGGTTCAGATCACCTGAATCATATAAGTCAAAAGCAAAAGGTTATTTATGCTATGGGACAAGAGACAAAGAGAATGTCAGTAAGACTCCATTAAGACACACGTTCAGACTGAGTTATTAACAAGAGACTCAGAGTATTGAATGTACGAGGAAGGACAAATATCTGAAAGTCAACTAGCCGTTAGAACGGAGAGCCAATGATCTTTCGACACGTATGTTCGGAGTCTGCGCAGCATTTAATGCGGCATTTAATGCGTCTCAAAAGTTGCAGGTGATGTGACAACTTGCCAGAATAAGCATGGCGGTTAGGTCAAATAGTATTTCTAGCCTGCAATCTACCTAAAATAGGAAAGATTTGATTTGATCTCCTCCAACGGATCTATTTTGAATCTTGCCTATAAATATGGAGAGTCTTGCACCCATTCAAGGCTAACGGGAAATTTCCAAGAGAAAGCTCTCAAGAATCCAAGCATTCAAAGCATACTATAAACAACACTCTGCAATTAAATTTCCCTAGTGTTGTAGTAGGATTCACTCTGTATTTTGCGTAGATCGATAGCTCTATTATTTAGCATTGTTTTGTATTGCTAGAGCTATCTTAGTTGGAAACCAGAATACCAAACCACTCAAGGTGTGAGATCGGTTGGTTAGAAGGACTGGGACTTGTAAAACGCCCAGGGGTCAGTTCCTAAGAGAGGAAGTTGGTTATTCGTGTCCCTTGGCACGTAAAACCCAAGTACCTATCCTCAGGGTTTTGAGGATAGCTTCCTGTTAAATCAGGTCGTGGACGTAGGAGTTGGTTATCTCCGAACCACGTTAAAAAGTCCCCTGTGTGCTGATTTACTGTTCTGTTCAGGATCATAACTGTCATCATAATAAACTGAACATTTTCCATCGTTTTTCTATTCAGGACTGAATCAATCATCGTGAATCTTAATACTGTGCACTCAGCCTTAACCACCAGTTTACTAAGCAAACTCAGAGAAAATGTTTTCAGAAACTTAAACGAGTAGAATCTAAGGGCTCACTTTCCGCACGTACTCTAGCTCACTGAGATAGTGGTCCAACTGACTAGCTTCCGAGCGGTCAGTAGGTTTGTTATCTCTACTGAGCTTCCGAGCACTTTAGATAGTGGACCTTCAGCATACTAAGTACCTCAGGAAATTCTGACTGAGTGTGTTAGAGCATGTTTCTGAGTCTTTCAGAAAAATCTGACATCAGTGTATTCCCCCCATACACTGATTATACTCGTTTCGGGACCAACAAAAACTTTATTCAACTTTAATATATAACCTATCCTCTGAATATTGGTCATATTTTGATCCAATTATGCGGTTCCACTGGTGCAAAAGAAATCCACCCTAATTGAGTAAGAGAACGTTTGACTAAAACTAATTTAAACATATTATAAATTGTTTTAATAGCTTATAAGATGTTATGTTTAAGTAGTTTCTAAATTGTTGAAGTGTTTAACTAATACAACTTATAAGTTCTTTGATAATTTATCACAATTTTTTTAAAATTTAATTTAATAAAAAATAAATTTATTTTTATATTTTAAAATGAAGTGGTGATTGGCGAGTGGTGGCGGAATTTGAGGTGAGAAGGTTGAGTGAATAGGTTGGAGATGGTAAAAAAAATAAGTTAGGATATCTAATATTTTATTTACAACTTATAAAATGTAAGAAACTTATTTTAAAATTTTATAAGCTTCCATCTTATTTTACCAACATTCTAAGGTTCATTTGGATGGAGTGTATTTCACACACAAGTAACCACTAATTCCAAGTAAGTTAGGTGAATTTACAAATACTTAGCTTTGGGTTTATATTTAAAATTGTGAAATTCTAAATCTTCATCAAAACCACGTCATTTGTGAAATTCATCCTCTCTACCGTTCCATCTCTATTTTTCCTCTAATTTTTTCCTTCTCTCCCATCTCTTTACAATTCGTGATTTGAAATATATACCTTCTTACATGTATTTTTTTTTTAAATCCTTTCATTTTCAAATTCATTCATCCAAATGGAGCCTAAGAAAACTTATAAGCACTTAAACAACTTATAAATTTTAAAGAGCTTTTAAGCTCAGCCAAACACTCCCAATATCTCATGTACACCAAGTACACCATGCAATTCGAGTGTATTTTAAAATTTTCATTTGTTATTACTAAAAAATTACAACTGTTATTATTAAAAAAGATAATTTTTAAAAATTTACTTTTCAATGATAATTAGTATAACTATTTAAAAATATATTTAAATTACACAATACACTTGATGCACACGGAACTATGATTAATAAACTCAACCAACATAAAGTAATTTATTGTCTCAATCAACATGGGTCATACTATATAATTTCGGGTAAGAAAAAAAATCTCCAACTATCAAATTTATGTATTTTATTATTTGAGTTATTATTATCTTTGTGATAATTTACGTACACAATAGTATATCTACCAGTGAACTCTATGTAATTCTCGTATACCTTAGTCCAAATACGAATGAAAATGTAACAGTTAATCGCTACTCGATGTCATCAATCATCTACAGAAATAAAATAAGAAAAATAAAAAACAAATCACATGCCCTATTAAATTGAGTCACTCTCCTGCAAAATTTATTCATAAATTAATATCATTGACATTATTGCTTTTTATAAATGACATACTCACAATAATGTCACTATAACATCAATTTATAAGTGCAACTATACCAGCAAATGAATGTTATACTAATTATAGCATATCATTAAACAGATGCAATGATAAAATTTAATCTTATGAATAAATTTCAAATAAGAGTTTATGTTTCTATTAAATGAAAACATTTTACATCCCACTAAACTAAATGCTAAGTATCCCAGTCAAAATCAAACATGTAAATACCTACAACAATTAAGAGACTTCAGAATTGTTTTTTTTTCCTAATAAGTCTTTTAATTAGTTGATACCCTCATCTTCCCACAGGAATTTGTACTTTCCTACTTAAACATCACATAAATTACACTACTAAAAAAAAAATCAATTTGCATGCATACTCACATAAACTATACACATATTTACTCATCACTACTTTATTTAAGAAATACCTCTTAGTTTGCAAAAATTTCTCCAGAATGGGGGTAGTACTATTTTTTCAATTTCAAAATAGCTATATGAAACCACCCCCACCCCACCACCACTAAAACCCCTATCCCTAGTTGGTGGGTGAGAGAACCTGAGAATTACCCGTAGGTTAGGACATTACAGTAAAACGGCACCTAACCACCAGTCCACCACCACCACCCCCCCACCCACACACACACACACTAAACATTACAATCTTTAATAAACTTTTAAATGCAGTGGATAGTCACAAGGATGTGAATTAAATGAAAGGAGAAATCAGTATAACAGGCAAGTTGATATATATAATTATATATATAAGCAATCAATTCAATTTACAGAATTTAGTGTACATATTCACAGGCAACACACCTATTTGAACCACGAAACAAATAGCTGAGCAGAGTGTAGGTAGTTTGAGGGCTTGGACAGTCAGCTGAGCATTGTAGGGTGCCCAGTTTGGAGCATCCTCTTGAACATGTCCATCCCAAATGCAGAATCCGATGAACTGAAAGAAGGCACGAATAACTTAGCAGCTTTATACTTGGCTTCAGGTACATCTAAGAAGACAACATAGCAAATAACATTCAAAGAGACAGGATCATTGATGTATCAATCAACCATTTACATATGCTGAGTATATTAAAGGGATTCCTCAATACCAATAGATCGAATACGTAACTAATCACTAAAACCAAAAGAATACTTTTCTTCTTCTCCATTTCAACAGGACCCTAGAGATAAAAGAGAAACAAAGTGCTTTTTTCCCCTTCTTTTTTATTGTATATAGAGAAGAGCGTTTCTTGTGCCTAATTGATGGCAATCACTAGAACAGAGAGTACTACATAAAGGGCCTTTTCTCGTGTTGTTGCAAGCAACATTTTATACTGCGATTTACAGTCTAAACAAAAATCGAAAGCTAACCTCTGTACCTAATGATAAGAGCCAATTGACACCATACAAAAGCTGCATAGCATCAATATGATGAATATACGCAAAATCAATTTGTTGGTTCAAGATTTGGGAGGTTCTCATTTTCATCAATTTTATTTTTGACTTGGCTACTCATAAGCTATCACTCTTGGAAAAAAATAGCCATATAGAAAATAAATAAATCACATCTTAATCAGACACAGCTGTCACAAGCGAAAGGATGAGGATGCCAGTTGGCATTATTCCTCTTCTATTCTCTAAACCTAAGCCCCTAGATGCTTCACGATAAAAATATGTTTTTTATAAAAGAAAATTGAAAATTATTGAATTAAAAAGAGATAGCACAAAGGGACAAGTTACCCCTCACGTTACAATCAAAAAGCAATGGCATTTGACATGAAGGTCTTAAAGATCTCTACGATTTAAAATTCACCAGCCAACCATAAACTTAACCCTGTCCACACCTCCTCAAAAGACCAACACAAAGCTAGAACAATCAAACCCCATGAAATTTGGTCCCACAAAGTCCAATAATTTATTGAGCATGAGGAGGTAGAGTAAGAGAGCAACTGCAACGGCCATCATACAAAGCAAGAAAATCACACCCCAAGAAATGACCCCATATATTAAAATAAATTTATCAATCATAAGGGGGTAGACTAACTAGCATCGAACTAACATAGGGAAATAATCAAATTAGTCCCTTTTAGAAGACAAAAAAATGGGAAATATTATCCTCTCTGCAGTCCATTTAGCAACACGTATATATACTTTTTCCATCCTATTTCTCTTTTCTTTTTTCACAATCCGTCGATAATAATTTTTCAAATTATTTCCTTTCTTCCAAGTAACAAATTCAAGATAACATAAAAGGCACCTTTCCATACAAAGAATCATAAAGATTCTATGCTTATTAATGACTTAAAGAATGCACATTGAGCATTTCATCACCCTATACATAATAAAAAGAAACCATATATCCAACACAAAAACATGACATCATGTCAGAGGAAGAGAGTACTTGTCCACACCTTGCAGTGCCATGTTATTTTTTTGCCCCGTAGATTTGAACATGTAGATGTCGTACTTAGTCACTGAAGTGCAAAAATCAATTCGCAATTTGAAATAATGTCCCAGGACTCATAATGCATTACCATAAGGAAATCATTTCAGGATAAGAAGTTGAAGATTGAGCAACTGTATTAGTGAAGCTCCACAGTTGTGTTTAGATTGGGGGATTTAACTATGAACTTTGGGGAAGAATTTGAAATCAATAATAAAATGGCTAAAAACTTAAATTATGTGTGCAAATTTCATTTTACAACCTAGTCCTTTGAAATTCATCCATTTTTTCACATATAGAATCCATAATCACATACACCATGAGGCAAAGAGATACATAGACACACATGCACACACAATGTCACAAACTGAATAAAACACATACAGAGTAAAACACGAACTTACTAACTTGCACATGCAAAGTCGCATCACTGGAAAACACACGGTAAAAAAATCCCACTCACATCTGCATATGACACACACTGTAAACATACATACTGCCACCACACACACACACATAGTAGCACACACAGTCTCTTTCATCCAGAGGAGCACACAAAATCTCTTTAACACACACATATACATTATTATCATCTTTATCAAATAACTGAGATGAGTCTCACAAAGCAACAAAGTTGTTAAAAAAGCGAGCACTACAGAAATTAAGTGCTAACAGTGGGGCATGTAAACATGCCTTCGCTTCGGAATGAACCAAGCGAGGCGGGTACAGTCAAGCGCACGCTTTGCGCCACTTTTCCGCTTTTAATTAAGAAGATGGAAGTGGTCAAAAATAGCGGTGCACTGAAATATGAGTTGGGCCGCTGGTTTTTCTTCTAACTAAGTCTTGTGTTAGGTAATAAGCGCATCAGGACAAGTAAAGGCCCATCCACTTCCAAAGCCCAAGTGCGCAATTAAATAACACAAAAAAAAAAAAAAACAACTAGGGACTATTCATATTGGCGCAAATTTCTTTTCAGAAAAATGGTGTGCGCTGCATGCACACTGGTCTTACTTAATGTTGTTATTGGCGTCTACGACACTATCTTATTTAATGATCACTTCAGTGAAGAACACCCTTTTTTCCACTTGGTACTTAAAGCATTAGAGGTTGCACTTTGAAAGCGGTTTTCGCCTTTAACAACCTTGATCAACGCTAAATCCAACAAGGGATTTGGAATGAGTAGATTCCAAATACAAAGAATTGCAATCAATTCTCTCAATCTCAACACAACTTAAAAGTATTTGCATCATTAAGTTGAGAAAATCCCAAAAGCAGAGAATACCTCGAGATGGTAATTTCATAGGGAAATGAGACACCTTCAAAGTTTGGTACAGGAGGAATATGATCCTTCTTTTCATTCACAAATCTAATTATCTGAAACAAAACATCACGAAGTGAAGCTTCAAGTGCTGCACGCCGAGCAGTCCTCGCCTCAGCTGCAGTATCATTAGACATGCACACAGAAAGAAGTGTTAATATTACATGCGCCAATATGTATCAGATCAAGTACCCAAACAGATAGAACAAATAATACCTCCAGGATCAACTACAATTTTGGAAGGATGAGTCTTTCCAGAATGTCCTTTTGGATGTTGTGCCACATTCAAGTTTATGTACCATTGTTCCCAGTATAGTCGTTCAACTTTATTAGTGAACCATGTCGGTTGTTTGTTTTTTACCTCATAGAAGGATAAACATATCTGCATCACTGCACATTGTCAATGAATCTAACCAAAAAATATAATAACAAATACAATTACACAGAAACTAGGTGCTTATTTATTTAAAAGATCATTAAAAAAGAAATTGAGTCACTGATAACACAAAAAGTGCCAATCAATCCACAGTACCACCTTCTCAATGTTTAACAAAGATATATATATTTATATATATGAACCGTGTGATCTTTAATTGTTAAAAGGTGCATGATTGAAAGCGAAAAGTTGTAAATTGTTGCAAGCATTAGACCTGATTTTTCTTGTTAGGGTGCTTCTCCACCTTATCTATGAATTGATCAATCTTCTCTTCAATTTTTCTCTCGAGCTCAATATCACCACATTGCACCTGCATTGATATCACGGAAGTTGTGCATGTTATAATGCCCAAAGATCATATAATATTAACCAGTAAATCTTGTGAATAAAATTACCATATGTAACGGATTAAAATCTAATTTTCGATAACGACACATAAATACTGATTTTAAAACCAAAAATAAAAAAATAATAATAAGAAACATATTAGTAATATAAAGCATATGATTATACTTCTGAAACAAACAATTTATTTATAAATTAATAAACTTTGACACAGCAATAAGAACTCACGGAAGTTATATGCAAACAGTTTCTCAGTGTGGAAGCTACTTACATATGTAATCTCGAAAAGCTCCAAATCTATATCTTTCGGGCGCACTAACCCTAAAGCTCTGTGGAACAAAACAGTGTGTAAAATGCCTGCAAATAAACCCTGGCTCTATTAGTAATATCCAGGCAACCGGCAGCAGTCTAAATTTACTATCTGAGAATCAGAAAATCACAAAAACATCGGAATTTTTTTGTATACGCCGAATCCACATAGTGGCAGCTGAGAGAATTGAATAACTATTTTGTAATGATTATCAATTTAAACACCGAATCCTCATATCAATTAAAACCTAAAAAATCTGGTTACAGAAGAGATCGAAAATAGTCTGAGCATGTACATAGTCCAGAAGCTCAGTTCAATTGCACGACCCAAAAGTCGAAAATCGACAAGTCGCTACTAACAAAAATAAAATAAGAGGAAGCGATTGACAACAAACTTACATCGAAGAACTTCACGTATCTCGAAGTGTTCAACATCCTAATTTAGTACGTAAAGATCAGAAACCTCCCACTCAATAAAACATTTCGTGCATAAAACATATAGATGCCAAAGGATAAAGATACATACGAGTTCTTTGAGTTGGCAAACTTCGCAGTTCATTGAGATTTTTCACAACCGAATCGGAGAAGAAGATTTCGATCAGAGAGAAAAGCGAGTCGCCGTTATGGTTGGGTGTACCGAGGACGAAGTCGTCACAATTATGATTTGATTCGATTTGCACCCGTTAATTGGATCAGAGGACGGAAAATTTAATCCAAAATATATGGATTTGGGCCTGTTTGGCTGGAATCATATTTGTTTGGATCAGTATATTTTCCCCCCCAAAATTGAGTAGTTCACCCCATTTTAAGATTATTTGTAAATTAAATTTAATAGGACAATTATACTCTTTGGGCTCATTTGGTTCGTAAGATAAAAGTATCTATCCGCCAAAAACATGCATGATTTTGGCTGATAGATACTTTTATCTTACGAACCAAATGAGCCCTTTAAGGATAATTAATTTATAATTAGATCAGTTCACCTCCCTTGTTCTTCACTTTCATTGTTTAAAAACCCACGAGAGAGGGGAAAAAGAAAAGAGAGAAGAAGGAAGAGAAAGGGGACCTTTTCCATGCGCCAATCATCTTCGGCATTCAACCAGGCAGATGGATTTTCCATTTTGTTGCCTGTCTTATCTGATGCAAAGTTCACTAACCCACTTCCAAAAATAGGATTTTTGACTTTTTCAACCCTTAAACCTGTCATTCTGCCGACCCCACCGCTTAATCTCATGCACAAACCTACCTCGCCTGGGTGCAGTGCCATGGAAGAACTCCACCAGCCGTCGCATCGCCAGAATTTCTTGATTAGTCGCCCCAATTCGAAAATTTAATACATGTTCGATCAAAAAATTTGAAAATTTGGCACATGTTCGGTAATTTTTCCAAAAATTAGGTACTGGTTCGATCAATTTTTTCGAAAAAATGCTCCAGGTTCGATGATCATTGTTCGACCAAAAAATTAAAAAATTTGGCACTTGTTCGGAAATTTTTCCGAAAATTAGGTACTGGTTCGGTCAATTTTTTCGAAAAAATGTTCCAGGTTCGGTGAGCATTGTTCGAACATTTGTTCGACAAAAATTAAAAGTGGTGTTTCGAAATCTTTTTCTTGTTCAGCAAAATCGATCGAACATATCAACACAAATCGGTACACCAGAGTCGAAAAAAGCAAACCCACATTCAAATCAAGAAACCCATTCAACAAAATTTCCAATTAAAATCAAGAAACTCACGTTCAAGAAACCCAAATTCAACATAACTAATGGTTGCACACAACCTGAATCTCGCCCCAAGCCAAGTCGATTTCACCGGAAATCGACGCCAGCGACTTCGCCACCATCTGCCTCCTCTCCACCTGAAATCGGATTCAATCCGACGCAGCGCCAAGAGTTCCACAGCCACGCCTGAAAACCAGAACCTCCGTCCTCTTCGTGGGTTCTCTCGTGGTGGGTTCGGCGCACATTTTTCCTCTTTGAAAGTGTGTGGTGAATTTACAAAAAAAATTAATTCATACAATAGTAAGGATTAGTTAGGATAATTATTGGTGGTGAAGTGAAAATATAAGGGGGTGAAGTGAAGGGGGTGGTGAAATACTCAATTATGGGGGGGAGAATATCCTGATCCTATTTGTTTTTGTTTGGGCCGCTGACACTTTCACATTGGACTCGAAACAAATGTCTGAGATAAAAAATATTTAAATAAACTAGTTGGATTATTTAAATATTTTTTCCCCTGTCATGTATTATAAAATATTATATATTGTGATATTAGTTAAGTTCATCGGGTCTTTGGTCTCATGGGCTTTAGGGTTAAATAGGAGTTAAATAGGATTGTATTTTCTATATATATAAAAGTATTCGCAGTATTATCAGTTATAATCTCCTGGCTTGGTCGCCCCCAAACGTAGTCCCAATGACGAACTGAGTTACCAAATCTCGCGTTTATTTATTTTATTTATTGTTTTATTTCTCAACACGTTATCAGCACGAGTGTTCTGGCCAGCTGATCAAATGTGTTGGGATACAATCTGAGTTGTTTTGATTCAGATCCCAAAACCCCTTGATGAATTTGCCTAAGTACAGAATGTCAGGATTGTATAGTTTAGGATTAGTCAAGTTAGAATAGATTTTCTATTCACATGTATTTAGTTAAGGGGGAACGCACTGAAGACTGTAGACTGATGGAGACATCCTGAAGATCCCAAGTCATGAAGGTGTTTAGTCCTGAAGGTCAGAATTCGTACTGAAGCTTATTCTAAAGATATCTGACCTGAAGCTGAAACCTGAAGATCGCCCTAAAGAAGAAGTGAAGACATCCTAAATACATTCCACTGATGGTGTTCCTACTGAGTATATTAAGCGTACTCAGGACAGGACCCACTTAGTGAAGGTGGAAGTAACCTGAGTAATCGGGCTGACTATTATCTTACTGATACTCGTAAGTCTTGATAGAAAAGGTTATTGACGCATTGGAGGCTTAGCATTTATGCTAACACCTGAGGACAAAATGAATGTCAGCATCTCCGAAAAAAGACAGCATTAAACCTGAGTTAAGTGCAAGACACTCAGAGTCTTAATGGTACGATGAAGCATAAAGTCACATCAATTAACTAGCCGTTTGGAGAATAGCCAGTAAGATGTCGACACGTACGTACGGAGATTGCACCGTATTTAATAATCATCAGACCTGCAGGCGGCGGACCAGAGTATTTCCCATTTAAGCATGATGAAAAACAAATCAAGTACAAGTCAGTCTGCATCTATCTAATATAGGAAGATTTGAAAAGATCTCCTCCAATGGATCTATTTTGAAGCTCCTTATAAGTATAGAAGACCTTGCCCCCTTTCAAAGTTACGGGAAATTTCCAAGCGTTTAAATTATCCAAGATTCCAAGCATTCAAAGCATACTCAAATCAACACTCTGTAATTAAATTTCCATAGTGTTGTAGTAGGAATCCTTCTGTAATTTGCTTAGAGTGATAATCATGATCCTTAGCATTGTTTAGATTGCAAGGATTATCACAACCTTTGTTGGAAAACCAGAAAGCTAAACCCTTCAGTTTGTAAGTTGGTTGGTGGGAGGGACTGGGACTTGTAAAACACCCAGGGGTTGATTTTCTTAGGGAGGAAGAAGGCTACTCGTGCACCTTGGCACATTAAAACACAAGTACTTCTCAGGAGAGAATTGCTTCCTATACAATCAGGTCGTGGACATAGGAGTTGGTTATCTCCGAATAGGGATGACAAATGGAGCGGATCGGGGCGGATACCTCAATATCCATGCCTGCTCCGCGCTTGTGCCCCGCTGATCCGCCCTGCTCCATGCTCCACTGCGGGGCAGCATTTTGAGATCCATGTCTGCCCCGCGCGGGGCGGATCTGATCTGCCCCGCTCCATCTATTAAATTCTCATAATTTTACAAAATTAATATATTAAAAAAAACTAAATGCAAAATATTAAAAATTCACAATTTAATCAACAATAATCCATCTAAATCACCAAATCATATCCAAGATTTAATTATTTAAAAATATATATATATAATTCTATATTATATATATATATATATTCAATATTATATATAATTAATATTATATGGAGCGGGGCGGAGTGGATCAGGGCTAAAAATATGTAGATTCATGCCTGATCTGCTCCGCGAGCGGGGCGGGGCTGATCTGCTCCATTCACAAAACGGGGCAGATAGGGGCTGATCCAAACAGATCGGGGCGGATTGGATCAACTGCGGGGCGGGTCGTTTTGCCATCCCTATCTCCGAACCATGTTAAAAACCCCTCTATGTGCTGACTTAAATTCTATTCAAGATCATACCTGTCATCATATTGAACTGAGCATTCAGCATTATTTTACAGTTTAAGAGAAACCAATTCTCCTAATCCTGAACCTACGTACTAGCCTTAATGTAGGATCGGCTGCGTTGAGTAGAACTGATGTACTATCCTCGCAAACCAACACGGGTCTTTTCTAGCGTGCTTATGTCCTCACTCGCAATCACCCTGAGAACTTCCCAGGGGGTCACCCATCATGAAATTGCTCCAAGCCAAGCACACTTAACTTTAGAGTTCTTTCACAATGGGCACCAGAAAAGAAGATGCACCTTGTTGGTATGAGTAGTACAATCAATTCCTTTAAACCCAATATCTCCTCACTCGCACGCACCCTGAGAACTTCCCAGGGTCACCCATCATGAAATTGCTCCAAGCCAAGCAGGCTTAACTTTAGAGTTCTTTCACAATGGGCACCAGAAAAGAAGATGCACCTTGTTGGTATGAGTAGTACAATCAATTCCTTTAAACCCAATATCTAGCTTCAGCGCCACGGGCGGCACGCAACTATGCCTTTAATCGAGCGAACGAGTGGACTTGAGCGCAGCTCGCCTTCAAGGCAAGGACTGCTAGGATTTCTCCCAATACTTAACAACTATTTTCTAAGCAAAACGAAAAATGGAAAATAGTTTTTAGGATATAAAACGAGTAGAACTTAAGGGCTCACACTTCCGCACATAACTCTAGCTTACTGAGATAGCTATCCAACTGACTAGCTACTTAAGCGGTCAGAAGGTGGGTTATCTCTACTGAGCTTCCAAGAGCACAACACTTGAAACTCAGTCTATTTGGTTCCTTATGATGCACATATTCTTCTAAATATCACTGTTTTCAGAACCGGACCGAATTGAACCGGGAACCGGTCACGGAACCGGTCCGGTTACACCCAAAAAACCATTTTTACGGTTGAACCGATCAAAACCGGTCAGAACCGGTCAAAACCGCTCAAAATCGGTCAGAACCGGTGTGAACCGGTCAAACCGACTATTTTTTTAAAAAATATTAATATTTATTTTTTTATTTTTTTTTATTTTTCTTTCTAATTCTAATCAAACCAAAAGCCAGAAACTTACTTTCCATTAAATAAAAAAATAAACGGCCGAAGAACTAAAATGAAAATAAAGAAAAAACCTACTTTGATTGAGTTATTTGTCTCTTTTATATTTTGTGTTGTTATTTTATGACACTATTGTATTTATTTAATTTTAATAAGTGGATATTTATTTAATTTAACATAGAAAATATTAAAAAACATGTATAAATTATAACGGTTGAACCGCCGGTCAAACTGGTTGGACCGGTTGAACAGTGAACCAGTGTCTTGTCCAGTTTAGTCACCGGTCCAGTTATGAAAATACTACTAAATATGTTATAATGCAGTATCAGATTCGCACCCGCACCCTAAAAGGGGTAAGATTCTTGAATTCTCGTGTCGGATTCTCCACGTGGCGAATCTAGATAACGGATTCTCGAATCCACTGCACGAATCCTATTTATAAGAATTAAATATATTATTTAAATTGAATTGTATTATTTCGTATAATTTAAATTGATAGTGACACTCGTTTTAGATTGAATTTACTACTATGATTTATGTATTGAACTAATATAACTCGAATTGTTATTTTTTTACATAATTATATTATATTATTGAACATACTCAAATTTTAGGTGATAAAAAATATAAATAATTTATAGTTGATTTATAAAAAATTTACAAAAATATATTTTTTTAGATACTATATATAATAAAATATAAATAAATAGACGTATCATTAACGAATCGCACCCAATTTTTTTTAAAACTCGTATTCCCGAACTCGTATCGTATCGCACCCACATTTGCGTATCCACACCCGTGCAGCATAATTCCTGACTTATTTGTCCCTGCTACCCCAGAGACTATTAGATTCAGTGAGCATTCTCAGGATCTTCCTGACTGAGTTTTGAAAGAGCATTTCCTGAAGTTTTGGAAAATCTGACATCAATGTATTCTCCCATATGCTGATTATACTTGTTTCAGGACCAACAAGTAGTATCAGAGCGATGGTTCAAAAGACCATTGACTTTGAGTACCAATAGTTTCAAGAGGTGAAACTTTTGGTGGTCTACCTGGACTAGATCTTTGTTTCTGAAAACTACTGCATCATGGCATCCTAGTCTAGGCGCCTTGAAAATGCCCTCCTGAGTTCTATATTGTTAACTATGATTATTGAAAGTTCAGGGTCCTTGCCCATCTCTATGTTATTCATGACCAGATGTGCAGGGTGATCGAAGAAGGACCTACGAAATTTATGACCAATCGATCAACCACCTGGCATGTTGTTGGATCAGTATCAGTTTCTCCATCAATATCCGAGACAGTGGAGAGGTCTGCGCTTACATCTGACCGATTAAGCAAATCGGACTAGATAATGTTGCTAAGAACATTATTATAATACCCCGGATTAAATAGAATTCAAGTATTTTTATTTTAGATTAAAAGTTTAAATTCTTGTTTAATTTCGTGGTTCTTTTAATTAGGAATTAGGAATTAAAATTATAGATTTATTGATTAAGAATTGAATTAAAATTAATTCAGATTAATGCATTTTTTAAGGATTAATTTAGGATTAAATTTGTGGAACAATTTGTTTTAGGCAGAAGATATTTTATTTTGTTAGGGGGGGGGTGTTTGCCAATTTTGTGTCTCACGCAAGTGTAAGTGGTCGTCGTATACGTGGCAAGTTAACCAAGTAATAATATATCAAACTCAGGGAAACGATGCGATATCAAGCAAGCATTGAATGTCTACAAAGGTTAATAGCTAGGAAAGCAAGAAAAATGGTCTTTATTTCTATCTACTTCAATAAAGCAAAGTAAAATCTAACTATCACCTTAGAAAGGTGAGCAAGTGAGTGATGTGTGTGCATTGGAGTAATCCTACTATGGTTCACCTAATGTCTATCCATCCTAGCATGCAAAAGGTCTCTTGATGTCTTAATCAAGCCTAAACTCTAACTAGTGTCTAGATCTCTCTAACAACACAAGCTAAAGGGCTCTATCAAGTGTCTAGATCTCTCTAACAACACCCAATACTCTATTTGAGAGGTCTTATCTCCTAATCAATTCTTATTGACATAAGAGCATTAATACAAACACTTGACATGCACATTATTCAATCAAGAACTTCTAAACATCTAATTGAACATACCAAGCATTCAAACAATTCATCAAATAAGAGAATTAATCCATCAAGATTACTTAATCATGCATAGGATTAACAGAACACTAAATTACACCATAATGATCATACACCAATGCAACTAGGGATTAGCCCATGGCTAATTGGGAATCTAAAACAACAATTAAGAATCTAAACATCATTATTAAGAACCAAAACAAAAGAATTGAATGAAAACTTACCAATTGTAGATGAATGGAAATACAAGCTACAAACCTCCAAATGCTAAGTCTTGATCCAAAACTCAAAAACATAAACCAAACCGTAGAAATGTAGGATATTCAATGGAGATTACAATACAAAAAATGATCAAAAATCTAATGGCTAGACTGAAAGTAATTGAAGAAAGAAGTAAGAAATTAACTTCTAATCTAATTGGTAACCACCTAATTCTCTCTCTATACTAATCTAAGAAAATGAAAATGGTAAAAGTCCCTCCAAAATCTGATGCTTGATGTATTTATAGTACCCCACATGCTAAGACCAAAGTGTCCTTCATTAATCGCGCAAAAGGATAAAAATGCCCTTAAAATGGTGAAAATCCACACACACGCTCGGACAGCTGTGGTGGACCGCACGGACACTCGTGGTCGAGCGCCTGGCTAAGGCTGGTTGAGCGGCCAAGAAGTGGGCTTACATGTAAATTTCGCTCGACCACAGAAGAGAATCTGCTCGAACACTAATCAGTCAATGCTCGGTCAATGGGCTTTCGTGATGTCCAATTTTGACTTTTTCGTTCTCGATCCCATGGCTCGTCCAAGCTTACTAGTGTCTTCATTTGAGTATTTTAAACTTCCCCGCTCGGATTTCATCATTTCACCTCCTATAGTCGGGAATTTTGTATTTTTGCCCATTTTCACCAATAAAGCACACTTTCTTGCCAAGAATAGGTCAATATCACAAAGTATAGCATATTAGGGTCAAATATGAACATAAACTCGTCAAAACCCTATAAAAATGGATGCAAAATAATGCAATTATGACCCTAATCACACCCCCAAACTAGATTGTTGCACGACCTCAGGAAACGAAGAGATAAGATAGGGGAATAATTGTATCAATGAAGCACCTAGCACATAATCAAGTGTCATGAAAATATCCCTTAATATCATGCAAGTCTAGGAATGTAATGTCATCTAATCAACCATCAACATCAAAACGATGAGCAAAATATCAAATCAATGAGTCAAGATCCTCACAAGGAAGTATATATCTCATCTTTCAAGTGTACATGTAACGCCCCGGTTTTCCAAAATGCAATTTCATCATTCTAGAAACCCGAGTCATCACTTAGTGACTGAAAATCCATACTATTTTTTTTTCTTTTAAATATGAAACACTTTTAATGACATTATATAGATAGCGGAAGCATTTGTTTTGTTAAAAGAATACATGTACAGCGGAAAGATAATTTTTTTTGTTATGAAAGACGCGGTGGCCATTTTGATGATTTACTA